>SAUE01000334.1:0-16853 GCA_009724625.1 Deladenus siricidicola | reverse complement strand
GGGGGGGGGGGGTTTGCCTATATCTATCAAAAAAAATGTAAAAGTTTTTGTAGAAGTTGCCGGACGCACCCGGGCGCCATTCGCCAGTTCAGCCTTTGTCCCACCGATCCGTCGCGCCTGCTGATCGTCTTCGACGCCGGCCACGTCGTGCTGTGGAACTTTCAGACGCGCGAGTCCGAGCGCTTCGCAGTCGACCACGCGCCCGTCAAATGCGTCTCCTGGCACAACGACGGCCGCCAGTTTATGTGCGGTCATCGCGACGGGTCGCTTACCGTATGTGCTACATATAAGATAGATGCATAAAAGAGAGAAAGGCATAAAAATTTAATTATGGTGAGAGAGAAAGAGGGAAAAGAGACATAATAACTCATAAATACTGTAAGCAATGCAGACTACAGTATCCACGTTTTATATTTTTTTAGATCTGGAATCTGAAAAAGCCGCGTGAGCTGGTGCACAAGACCACGCCCCACGCGCCCAACGAATCGCGCTGCAAATGCCGCCCCATCACGAATCTTCATTGGAGCGCGAACGCGGACGGCGAGCAGATGATCCTCTTTGCGGGAGGTAGTTATTACGTGATTTTATGTAACCAACTTATTACAAACTCCGTCTACATTCCCAAACGCCCCTGTCAAACCATGCATGATACACATACACAAATGAGAAAATGTGTGTGTTATAAATTTTTGTATTCGTGCAGGAATGCCAGAGGAGGAGGGCGTTCTGCCGGCGCTGACGATTTTGCGCGCGCGCGGCTCCATCACCGTGCTCGAGATGGATCACGCGATCGTCGAGGTGTGCCCGCTGTACGCCTCGCCGCACGCCACCACGCCACAGCATCCCTACGGTGTGGCCGTACTGCTCAAGGCGGATTTGTTGACCGTGGATCTAATGTCGCATGGGTAGGAAAAACTTTTTTTTAAATTAACTACGGTAGTAATAGACTGTAGTTTTCTCTTCTTTCTTTCCCTAGCTTACCGTAATTTATAATCAACTACGTGGTAATTGACTGACGAATGTAGTTTTTCTTTCCTTTTTTATCTTTCGCCTACCGTAATTTTGTAAGCTATCGTACTTGTAGCATTTGTTAGCTTCTATGTACATATGTATATATGTAAACAATAAATGATTGCCAAATATATATTTAAAACAACATTCGTCGACGTTACTAAAAACATTCGCGCTTTGCAGATACCCCTGCTTCGAGTCACCGTACGCCATGGACATCCACGAGTCGCCGGTGACTTTTCTCCGCTACTTCGCCGACTGTCCCGTCGACCTGATCGCCGCGCTGACGCTCGTTGGGCGCGCGCAGCGCCGACAGGGCGCGCGTCTCAGCGAACGCGTAAGTTTTTTGTTTTTTTCTATCTTTATTCTTCCTATTTTTTAAAGAAAAAAAATTATTGATAAAATTAAAGTTTATTCATTAAAAAATGTTTAGCCCTGGCCGATTACGGGCGGAATTGGTCGTGAGTGCGCTACGGGCCATCAGGAAGTGCTTTTGACAGGGTTGGTTATGTCCTTGTCTTTGAGGTGGATGTGTGTACCAGGGGTGTGGAAATTTTCGATTTTCGATTTTCGGAATCTCAAATTTATTTTCGACACACCCCTGGTGTGTACCGGTGGTGAGAAACTTTTCGACTTTCAATTTTCGGTGTTTTTCCTTTCTATTTTTGACAAATTTTCCATATTTTCGAAAATTTTGAAACTTTTTGTTCGACGCTTTTTTGGAAAGTAATAATAAAAATTAACTCAAAATTTTCTGTTGATTGAAATTAAGATAGAGATTTTTTTTTAATTTCATGGTAGATAAAAACTTACATTTTCATGAAAATATTAATCCAAATCTGAAAAATTTGGTCAAATTTTCGATTGATTTTTTGAAATTTCCTAATTTCGATTTTCGAGATCACGAGGGTTTTTCAAATTTTGTTTTTCGGTTCTCGAAATCTTGAATTCATTTTTGACTCACTCCTGATATGCACAATGAAATGGAGAAAAAAGGAGAGAAAAACTTATATAGTCATACAGAGTCATACAGAGAGATACAGACACCGAGAGAGACATAGGGACAGAGAGAGACAGACAGACAGACAGAGACAACAGACAGACAGACAGAGATAGAGAGATAGAGAGACAGAGAGAGGCAGACAGACAGGCATAAAGAGACAGACATACACAGAGAGAGATAGAGAGATACAGAGAGAAAGGCAGAAAAAAAGCTAAAAGGTTCAAAATTTTTGGTTTCAGCCACGAAGACGGCTCGATAAAATTTTGGCAGGCGTCCAGCGAAAATCTGCAAATAATGTACAAACTGAAGACGGGGCGTCATTTTGAGCGCGTCACCGCGCAAGTCGCTGCCAACTCAACGACGACAATGGATACGGTGGGCACGACGTCGTCCGCAACAACAACAACAAACTCGTCGACAACAACAACAACGTCGTCGTCGACGTCGAATGCCACGCCCTCCACAACGACTACCGTAGCGGCGCACAATTACAACACGGCGAACTTGGCATCAGGTAATGTGTAAAGAATGCTTAAATGATCTCATTCCGGCCATTACGAGCGTAAACCATATCATTCCGGCCTTTGTGATTTAAAATAATATTGCAGGCGCCGCTGCGGAAACCGCGTCTACGGCGTCCAGCGCGCCCAGCATGACGTCGTCGGGCGCGACCGGCGGCCCCGACTCCACGCCGCCCTCCACCTCCGCCGCGTTTGTGGCAGCGCGCCCCACGTCGCCGTCGACGACGACGGGCGCGCCGTCAATGTCGACGGTCGCGCAGGTCAGCCACGCGGTGACGGCCGTCGAATTGTGCGTGGACTCGCGATTGCTATTGGTGGCTGGCGCGTCCGGCCAAGTGACGCTCTTTCGCTTCGTCAAAACGGAAAGCTGTCAGGAAATCGCGGTAGGACTTCTTGCATTAACAAATTTTAAAAATTCTAAATTTTTTGGGTCTCAGAATTCTAATTGAATAATTTTACATACGCCCAACCCTGATAAATTTTTGCCAATTCAGGTGGTCTTGCTCCCTCAACTTTGCTCATCGCCCGTAGCCGGCGCGCCGCCGCCTACAACGCCGACGCCGTCGATGGGCGCCACCGACGACGACGCGGCCAGCGGCGCCGGCGGCCGACGCGGCGGAACGCCCCAGCGAGGCACGTCGGCGTCGTCGACGCAGCGCGCCGAACTGCGCCGTCAGACGGCCGATACGGCGACGCTTTCGTCGCGCGACGACTCGCGGAGCACGGACACCAGCTGTGGCAGTCAGACCGCCGACCAAATGCCGATCAAAGTGCGCGGTGGCGCGCTACGACGCCCGGCCGGATATCAGGTTGGCAGCGTGTACACCAGGGATGAGTCGAAAATGAATTTGGGATTTCGAAAATCGAAAAACGAAAATTTCAAAAATAAAATTTCGAAAATCGAAAATCGAAAGAGAAAAATCACCGAAAATCGAAATTCGAAAGAAGAAATTTGTCGAAAATCGAAAATTTGGCAAAATTTTTTCTCATTTCGATCTGTGTCCCATAAAAATGTGACATTTTGAGTTAATTTTGACTATATTTCTTCAAAAAGGTTGAATTGAACAAAAATTTCCTTAAAAATTTTGAAAATTTTCGAAAAAATGGCCGGTTTTTCGAAAATCGAAATTCGAAAGACCTCTGAGATTTCGAAAATCGAAAATCGAAATTTTCTCACCCCTGGTGTACACTGTACAGCTAATGTGCTTTAACTGAACGGGGTGAGATGGGTGGCCTAATTTGTGATTCAAAAACATTTTCCGAAATTTATTGTAGATTTTTCTAAAGAATATGCTAAAATTTAGAATTTTTTTGAATAACCTTCAAAATTTTTAATATCTTTACAATTCCCCCCCCCCTCATTACCTCTGTGTTCATTTCAGGTGTAATGAACGACGTGTAACGTGGGGGAGGGGGTATTATTTATTCAATTATCCGAACCTTCCTATTCTCACAAATCACAAATTTTCTCTTTTCGTTCTTCAGCCGGAGCTGGTCTGTCAAATTCCCTGGCTGGGAGGCCACACGCCCGAGCGCGTCACCGCGCTAGCGCTCAACTCGGCGTTCGGCCTTCTGGCGGTGGCGACCGCCGGCGGTGGAATGGCGCTCGTCGACATCGCCACCTCGACGCCCGTCTACGCGTGGACGAGCGCGGAGCTGCACAGCCGCGACGCCATTCCCTTTCACACTGCGCTAGCATACCATCATCACGCGAACGGCGGCGGCGGCGCGCCGACGTCCGCCGCGCCATTCGAATCAGAGGTAATTTAAAGGAAAAATATTTTTTATTAAATTTTTTCTTTATTTTATGAAAAAAAAAATTTTTTTACCAAAAAATTTTCTAAATTTTTATTAAAAAATTTTCTTATAAATTTTAAACAATTTTTTATGTTTTATTAATTTTTATATTAAAATATTTAAAAAAAAATCTCCAATTTTTTCCATGTTATGTAAATTTTCATTGACTACTTCTTGCCAATTGTCAGCCGAATGCAGATACATAGCTTTTAACAATTTGCATACGCCTATTGATTATTCTTCGAAATTCGCTGACAATTGCGTTGATAACTCTTTTTTTGGCGTTTTCGCTAACCAAATTGTTTTGGCGCCAACTTGAATTTGGTTACTATTTTTTGATGTTTTGCAGCGACTTTTTTCAAAACGAATGCAATTGAAAGTAAGTGACAGTTTTACACATAACTTCTCGCCGAGACTGAGTCCATCGTCCACTTTTCTCTTTTAATTATGTGAAAAATATTCGAAAAAATGTTTTTTTATTAAGAAAGAATCAGTGTTGTGACCTCAATCTGTTTTGAATCCGATTGAATTCAAACCGGTGTTTTCCCATTTCGGTTCAAATGAAATAAATTTGAAAAAAGTTCAAATTCAAAAAAGGTAAAACACTGATTCAAACGTTTGAGGCTTCAAATCGTTACGGATTTATGTGTTCGTTATACACACAAATAAACATTTCATTCGATTCGTCTTGATGAAATCTCTCTTTGTAAGCGGTCAAATTTCAGTTTTGTTTTTAACTGAGCAGGTTATCTAGGAAAAACCAGGTATAACTTGCAAATTTCGGGGTTTGTTTTTAACTTTTTTGAATTGTTTATTTAATATTTAATATAAAATAAATTAAATTTGCAGATTTGTTGGTCAACCACTGGTTGGGGCGTCAATTGCTAGTTTTTGCTAGATAACTTGTCCAGTTTTTATTTAAAACTGAACTTTGACCGCTTACATTGAGAGATTTCATCAAGACGAATCGATTGAAATACTTATTTGTATACATATATTTGTACACATATATTTGTATACATATACATATGTACCAAACACACAAATCGACAAAGTTTTGAAGCTCAAAACTTATGAATCCGCTGTGTTTGACTCCGGTCGGATTCAAAACACGGATTCAAGTCCCAGCAATGTCTGGACAAAATGTCTGAGAGAATTGAGCTTTTTTGGCCAGAAATAATCCAATTTTGGCCAATGTATTTCACAAAAAATGTCTGTGATAACTTTGTTTTTCCTTTTTTCGGTCACTGGTTGATTATTTGATTCTCAATTCTCTCAGACATTGTGCCTTAATGGTAAAAAGAAAAGTTAGGAAAAAAGTTAAAATTTTAATTTATTTTCATTGCGATTTTAAAAACTTTTCCTTTCAAATTCGCGGTTCATTCTCAAATTTTCAGTGAATTTTTCGCATTTTTCTTTGAATAATTTTTCGCTTTTTTCTTTCTTTTTTAGTTGAAATCCGTTTTTTGCATTTTTTTCACTAACTTTCGCTATTTTTTTTCTTTTTTAATAAATATTTTTTACGTATTTTTCGGATTTTTAATGCCTTTTTTAGTTTCCGCCAGCTTTTTTTAATAAATATATGTATATATAAATAATGGATTTATCTCAAGGTTTATTAAATATAAATTTTTCTTAAATTTTTTTACATTTATTTTTTGTCTGTATGTCTGTTTGTGTCTTTTTGTGTCTTTTTTTATCTGTATGCTTATCTGCTTTTCTCTGTGTCTTTGTATGTCCCCATTTGTCTCTTTTTTCTGAATGTCTTTCGTTTTGTCTCACTATCGCTTTTTTCGTCTGTATCTAACTCTCTCTCTCTCTTCTTTCGTCTGCTGTCTAACTCTTTTTTGTATGTATGTCTTACTCTCTTACTCTTTGCTTGTATGTATGTGTATCTCTTTGTCTCATTTTCTTGTTTCGTCTGTATGTCTAATTCTCACGCTTTTTTTTGTCTGTATGCTATCTCTTTATCTCTGGCGCTCTTCTTTCGTATACATACATGTCTATCTCTATCATTTCTCTTATTTATTTTACGTATGTGTAATATGTACATATTTATTAGCTTTAGCGTACATAATTTTTTATGAATATTTCGTAAATTTCATTGTGTTTTTTGTAATTATTTCGCCGAAATGTTGCGACGGATTCAATTTTTACAACAAAAAAATTCCCAGATCCTCAGGCACTGCGGCACACAACACCAGCTATCCCCACAGCTGTCCCCACACCAACAACAGGAACAACAGCATCACCAGCAGCAGCAGCGCAGATACACAAAGGCGGTGAGGCGCAGCACTTCGCTGACCTGCGATGCCGGAGAACCGAAACCGCCGTCAGCCGCGCTCATTATTTGCCGCCGCCTCACGGAGAAGCGCGCCAACCTGGCGCGTAGTTTCTCCTTTCAACGCTCTTTTGTGGCGGCAAAGTGTTAGTGTGCCACTCCATCGTAAATTTATGGGCGTAAAGTAAAAAGCTATTTTCCCACAGCAAGGCCAGGCAATCTAAGCGGGTTGGGGGGAGGAGGGGAGGGAGTCAGTCAAACATTTACAAAATTCACCGTGAAAAAATTAAAAAACTTTTGGATTGGCTGTCGGGTGGGGGTATTAAGACTTGGATCAGAGTTTGGAAAAAAAATTTCAATCGTAATTCCAATGCTCAAAATTCGAAACATTTAAGAATTAAAATTTTTTCTTTTTTGCCTAATCAATGTGGCAAAATTTAAGAAGTTCCGAAGACGAAGTTTGAAATTCCGCCTTACTCTGCTTGCTATGTTCAGTTCCTGTTTGGGTTGTACTTGAATGGGCCAATGGAGGTCGGCTGGGGGTGTGTGGTGGCGGGGAATGCTTTTTCATAATTCTATTTTGTGAACTATTCTCCACGCGCTTCGCTCACTAACATTTGCTTAACGAAAATTTTTGCTTACAAATTTTATTAATTTTATGAATTGGCAATTTTTTGCGAATTTTTTTTCCAAGTATACATTTACATAAGTAATTTTTTACCTTTTTCTTTGTTTCTCTCCCACTCTTTTACACACATACTATCTCTCTTTCTTGCCCTTTTTCCTTCTCTTATTTCTCATTACATATGTAATTTTCTCACTTTTTTCTTTATTTTCTTTTTTGCCTCTGTTTCTCTGGCACTCTCCTGTTTCCCTCCATCTCTCACACATATACTTTCTTCCTCTCCCCCTCTCTCTTTTTCTCACTATTCCTCGTTTTTTGTGTTTATCTAACCTTTCGCATTATTTTTCTCTCGCAGCCTCGCTCTTTCTGTTTCCTCATCTCTGACTTACATTTACACATATTTCCTGTGCCTCATTAACGACAGTCAAATCTCACCTTTTTTCCACTTTTTAATTAAAAAACTTGAACCATTTTTTTCATTTCGATATTGTTTTGTACTGCCCACACTCAATGGGCACTCTCAATTTCCTTCGTCGTTGGCGGCAATTCAAAAAGCAATTTCAGTCCATGCACCACCACAATCAGTCGATGGCGACGAACGGCGCGGCGGTCGGCTCGGCGCCGAGCGTGTCGTCGAGCGGCGCGCCGCCGCTCTCGGCGACGCTCAGCGGCAACTTGGCGAAGTCGTTCGTGCGCTTGAACACGGACGTCAAGTCGCGTACGATGGAGCGCCAGAGGCCGGTGCTCTCCAAGGCGCAGTCGATGGCCGTGCCGTCGTGTACGCTGAACGCGCCGAACGCGTCGGCGGCCGGCAACCACGACGCGACCACCAGCTTCGTCTACGGCAACCAGCCGGGCACGTCGAACGGCGAGTTGTTTAACGGTAAGAGAACCGCAGCTTGTGAATATCGTAAAAACATACAAAAAGTTAAAACAAAAAGCAATAAGAAAAAGAAGCAGAAAGATAGAAAAACAAATAGTGATAGACATATGTACAAATAAATAGACATACATATACAAACAGACAAGTGACATACAGTGAAAACAAACAGATAGACAGACCAACCGACCAACATGCAAACAGACAAACAGACAAATAGACAAAAAGACAAATAGACAGACAGACAGACAGACAGAAAAATGCCTACCTTATAGCGCTTATTTCACAAAATACTAAAATACACCGCGCTCATAAACCTCCTTATAATTTGACGCCAAATAAAACCTTTGTTTGTTAAAATTATTTTTTTATAAAAAATTATCCGGCCACCCCTCCCCCCTCCACGTTCTTTTGGTCATTTCCTCGACTTGTCAAGTAATCACGGAAAATAAAAAGAAATAAGAAAAGCTCGCCAAACGCCAATACATACAGTATGCTTTGACGGTTTGTGCGCGAACCATTTAGCTACATATACATATGTATGTCTTGTGTTCAGGCGAGAGCGGCGGCCGCGAGCCCTACGACTCGCGCTCCTCGTCGACGGGCAGTCTGGAGCAGCTTGAGTCAACCGCCGTTACCTCCGCCCTCAACCACCACCACTCGTCGCTGACGCACCTCCATCAGACGGCGGGGGCGTCGCCGTCGAACAACGAGTTTGTCACGTCGCTGACGTTCATCAACTCCTTCTCAAAGAAGGGATGTGAGTGCACATTTTGAAGGATTTAGCTACACTGTAATGATATATAGGATATGGTGGAAAGAATTGGTACTAAAGTGTCACAGTATACGTATGTATATATGTGTGTATGTACATATGTATGAAAAATTTGATAAAGGCCTGGTGAATGAATATTGCTTTCTCAACAGATACACTACATATATGTATGTAACTGTATGTGCATGTGTGGTAAAGTCCTGTGACTTCACCGCGTGCATACATATACAAATATATATGCAAGTACATGTGTTACATGTATTTGATTTTTTATTTGGCAAACTTAGGCGCGAAAAGTGAGCCGTCGCTGTGGCTGGGCATGTCGTCGGGCGTCTGCGTAGCGTTCAACCTCATCCTACCCGCCAACCGCATCCTCGCCAACGTCGTCGTCGCGCCTTCAGGTTCGCCAATATTTATTTTTTATTTTTTTTATTTATTTTTTATTTATTTTCCCAAAAAGCTGGCCCCTCTCGTTCTGGCGCGGTTCGCGTTTGATTTTTTTTCAAATTCTTTCATTTTTCAAATTAAAATTATTACTCAAATTTAAAAAACATTTTAATGGTTCTTGGGGAACGGGTTAAGTGGTTGGGGGAGGGGGTGAATTGAGGGTACTATTCCACAAAATATACGAATACACGACAAAATGAGTCGAAAATTTAGATATGTTTGACGGTGCTCAAGGTTTGAGTTTATTCTTTTTCGTCGTAAACACTAAATAGTTGTATGTATATGTATACCACATGTATATGTATGTGCATATAACCCACGGTATTTGAAAAAGTGTGTAAACAACGAAAAAAATGTTTTTCATAAAAACATCCTCTCACCACCACCGCTAACGAATATGTATGAAAATGGCGATTTCACCAACCAATTTGTGTGTGTATGTGTGTGTGGTGTATTTTAATTTGAAATTCATCCACTAAACCGCTTGCCGTTACCGTAACCCGTATGTGTGTATATTTCATATAATAATTCGGCCGTTTTTAAGCCTCAAAATTCCAAATTTTTCTGTGCGTTCGGAATTCGGAAGCTTTTCAAAAAATTACGCCATGACAATTTCGAGAAGTTACTGTTTTTACGCTACAGTAATCTCCAAGTTCTTGAACTTTGCAATCTCACTTTGTGTAAGCAAAAAATAAAACAAATATTTTAATTTTTTATTTTTAAAACTTCTGAATTTCCGAATTCCGGCCGTTTTTGAGTCTCGATTTTCGGAATCGGTTTCGGAACGAATTCGGAATCGAAAATTTTGTGATACTCTCGCCCAACTCTGCTAAAAATAGCTATTTTTCGTCCGCGAAACATTTATTTGTATTCCATTTTGCGTTAAATGCATTCATGTTGAAAGCGGTTCGTCACTCCATCATGTTGCACGTGCCTCATGTAAAACAATATTTATTTGTTGACCGAACGTTTTTTGCTCCTTTTTCCGATAACCAAGCACACATCGGAATGAGTGAGTAGTGAGTGGAATGTGAAGGAGGAAAATTTTCAGGCAGTGTCGTGCGCCTCAAGGGCCGAATTCTCTACTCGGCCTTCCTCAACAAGGACTTCTGCCTAGTCGGCGGCGCGTCGGAGGCGTTCCGCGACCCGGCGAAGGACTCGGCGCCGCCCTCCGCCAACCTCGAGAAAGCCGTACAGAATCGCGTGTTGACGAAGGTCAGCCTCTCGCCGACCATCTCCAACGTGCAGGACGCGTCGACGTCAGCGACGACGAACGCCGGCTGTCCGCCCGAGGAATTCTCGCAGGTAGAACTATTAGAACAAACTGTACAAAAAATTACTACTGAAAATAAAAAAGACAAATGACAAATCATAGCATTCAAAACAATTAAGTAGTATAACAAAAGAAAGTATGTACAATATTCGTTTTTCAGTAATATGTATCAAACTTCAGTATATGTGTGTATGTATGCGAATTATAGCTGGGCGTATTCGTGTCCGAGTATGAAATTCGCGTTATCGCGTTACCGGGATATTCTCAATTTTTCCATCACAAACCAGAGATTCCGCTCGTCAAGGTAAGGCAAAAGATCGCTTTAAAAAGATCATTTTTTATTTAAAGGCGAAAACCAGCCACATTCGAGGGTATCCGGTGCTCATTTGCCTCAACGGCGCCAGCCATGTAGTGGTGTTCAGCCTGCCATCGCTGAGACCACTACTCCAAGCGCCACTGTTTCGCGGCTCCGTGGAAGTGGACGACATGTTTGTGATTTTAATTCATTAACAGTTTTCTGTAAATTTCTACTATGTAGTGACCTACTAAAAAATCTTTTCGAACCAAAATCTTTCTCATATTTCTTATCAAAATCAATCATTTTTACACGACCGATAAAGCTATTGATTTTTATAAAAAACAATATTTCTTGTGAACATCGAAAGTATGAAGATATCCTCCCACAGATTCAATTAAAAACATTTCTGCTGGTAATTGTCTAGAAAAGTGTGCAATGACAAACGCGGCGTCTGGGAGAAGAGGAATTTCAACCATAAATATGGGGAAATTACATATTTGTGAAAATCAAAAAAAATTTCGGCTCATTCGACGTGACTCACGAATTTGCAGTGAAAAAATTGTAACGTGAAAACAAAAATATTTTTGTGCAAAATCGAGAAATTTGAATTGGAATTTGTGTTAAAATGTTTTCGTTCCACACAGACTTTTCTGCATTTGTGTGTGTGTCTGAAAAATTTCTGCAAAAACAAGGGGAAAATTTCTTGCCATCGAAAATTTTCAAAGCGTAAAAATTGCCGTTTCACCACTTCGGGACGAGTCTCGATCTTGACGAAACCCTGCACTATATTTGTAATTGTTGTTGCGTTGTGCGGAAAACATGGCACTATTCGGCCGACGCGGCGTTTGTCAATGCGTGGCGCACCTTTTGCGCCGTCTTTTGAGAATGTGGCGGTGGTTCAGTGATGCTTTTATGGGATGTTTTAGCATGTGCCAGAAGACGGAATTCTCCGAGAATGGCCTCGGCATGTACGCGTCGTCGCCCAGCGAGGTATGCACGTGAAAACTTTATTAAAGAATATAGAAATACGACAAAACTTGGCGAAAAAATTGTGCTACTATTTTCCCAAACCTATGAAATCTGAGAGAATTTTTCACCGGACTTTACTTGCTGGCGAGTTAAAGCCAATTTAATTTCCAAAAAACCATAGGGGGGCCAAGGCTAAATTGATTAATATTGTTACCATCCGAAATCGTCCAAAAACAGTTTTATAGGTTCTCGAATACGCTAAAAACGATAGAAACGACAAAAAAATCAGCGGAAACGCATTTCTGGCCCGCTGGGGCGATCTAAAAAAAACCACCGGGGGGGGACCAAGGTATAATTTTCGAGAAAAAAATCGAAAATTTTTTTTCCTCAAAATCATTTCAGAACAACTTAGAATATATGAAAGAGGAGTTGTTAGCTTCCACATGGACACGCGACGCTTTATTCGCGAATTGGGCTGCTTTTTCCCTATGCAGAGTCTCGTGGCTATGCGGAGCCGGAGTCTTAGGCTAAGCCTTAGGCGAGTAGGCAAGTGTCGGGGCTATGCGGAGCCTTAGGCAAGTCTCATGGGCTAATAGCTCATTTTTAATGCATTATCGGTTGTTTTGAAACGATTTAAAGCAAAAAAATTTTTATTTATTTTTCTCGAAAATTATACCTTGGTCCCCCTGTGGTTTTTGATACTGTGCATGACCCTAGCGAGTCAGAAATGCGTTTCCGCTGATTTTTTGTCGTTTCTATCGTTTTTAGCGTATTTGAGAACATATAAAACTGTTTTTGAGCGATTTTGGTTGGTAACCATATTAATCAATTACTCCTTCTAAAAAATGGGAGCATTCTTCGCCTCTAACTTAGGTTGTTTTATCGCAGTAGACGTTTATAATTAGAATTTTTTTAATAGCCATTTTTGAGTAGAGGAAGAAAGATTTTCGCTAATATATTTTTTCTAAAATATTTGATTTTTCTTTACAACTTTTAACTCAACGAAATTAGGTGGAGAAATTCACGGTCAACGCGGAATTGGCGGCGCAGATGGCGGAATGCTCGGGCGAATTGTTCGTTCCCTGCGATATGCCCGAACCGCCGAAGACTTCGTTTTTGCGCGGCGTCTCCACCCTCTTCGGCGGTACCAGCCAGCGCGACAACGTCGACTTGGACACAATTTGCAAGTTTTTCTCATTTTTCGATATTTTGAGTATGGGTATCGGTCGATGTCAGTGTTTTCATGACCGGATAAAAATAGATCTGACCTGACCGGAGGGCACGGTCATTTTTTTGATTTGACACTGACCGGATCAAAAGTCAAGGTCATGAAGGTCGGTCAAGGTTAGGTCAGATTTTTATACAAAATGGCCGGTCATGAAAACACTGGTCGTTATTTGACGATTTTAACGTTATTTATGTGCGAAAATGTTTTTTAAACTTTTAAGTAACATGAAATGAAGAAGAACGGTTTAGTTTGTTATCAGTATTTTATGGGAATTTATTTGTTGCGTTTTTTATCGATTTTTTGTGTTGCAAACTTAAAAAATTGAATTAAAAAGTTTGAAAGGTTTAATTATCTTTTGTCGATTGATATTTTTAACGGCTGCAAATTTTTTTATTTGATTAAGAATTGAATAGAAAATCGATTAGTCTTTATTTTTGATTTTTTGACCATTTTGGAGGAATTGGGTCGATGTTTGGAAAATTAGCGGAAAACTTTATGCATTAATTTTTATTTATTTTCAGCTTTTATTGCGCTAGGGCCTGAAAAATCTACATTGTTTTGTAAATTTTTAGCGAGGACCCTTTGAATTTCTTTTTCGATTTTTTCTTTGAAAATTCTTTTTGATTTTATTTGCTTGGATTTTGAAAACTTTTTTAAATTAAAGTCTAATTAAAGTTTTCGGCGTTATCCCACAACCATGTAGGTGGTTTTGGACGGGGGAATTGACGATCAAATTTTATTTTGTCGTCCGCGTAAATTGTTAATGGATCTCTTGTCGTTTGAAGGGTTTTAAATTAAATTAATTTTCAAGCAAAGCTAGAGTTGATTTTATGAGTTGTGGGATCTTTTAAAAAGGATTCTTTAAATTCCGCCACGTTTCAGTCAGCGAAAAGCCGGCGAACGCGGTGACGAACGTAAAGTCGGTGGCGAAGCAAATCCCCAGCAATTCCCACGCCGTCGCCAACAATATCGCCCAAATGCCTCAGCTCAGCCAGATGGAGGGCGCCACGTCGCGAAGTATCACCGCCGGCCAGGCTGCCGGAATGGCACTACAGGTGCGTGCATAGTTCGTTTTCTGAGTGGGCGGGGAGGGGAGGGAGCGTTTTTGATTCTGGATAGTTTTTTCTATCGAAAATTTTGAACTTCTGTCGATTAACACATAAATGTATGCCTTAGAAATTGGAAATTTTAGGGTTTGATTGATTATGTTGGAGGTTTTTATGACAATGCGGTCCGCTTAAGAAGCGATTTTGAGCAAAGTTCTCGTTTTCAGACATTGAAAAAAATGAATTGAGTGTTATTTTGCGTGCCTTTCTCATGCACTAAATGTTTCAATTTATTCGTAGTCAATTTGTTGAAATTTTTGGGAAATCCTAGATAGGCGACCTGTCACTCGCCTGTCATTAACTTATTATTTTTTTGCAGAATTTGAGCGAACGTGGCGAGAAGCTGAATGCGGTCGTCGACGCGACGGAGAATTTGCGCAGCAACGCGATGAATTTGCAGTCGCGGTCGTCGAAGCTGGTCGAGAAGTACGAGAAGAAGAAGTGGTATCAGCTCTAGGACGCCAACATCCCCATCGACTCGCTAGAATACTGTCCGGTTAGCGCATAGATTTTCTCTGGAAAAATTTTAGTTTTGTTGGGGTTGACTTTCTTATGTACTATTTTTTGATGTAGGACCAATTTTTTGTGTCACTTTACTCATGCCTTATTATATTATTTTTGTCGACCGAACGCGAGTTTTTGGAATATATTCATCAATTAAAGAAAGAACTAGTAAGTCATAAATAATGTAGAAATTTAAATATTTGAATTTTGTAGGAAATGTTGTTTTGGTATTTTTCATATTTAAAATATTTGCTTTGAACCTGTTAAGAATTTTTTTTCGTCTTTCCAGAAAAATTAAAAAAAAAGCTTACCCCTGTTTTTCGTAGATTTTTTGAGAAAATTTCGTAATTCTTTTGCATTCCGAATTATCAACGTGGGACTCGCGAGAGCCATTCTCGCGTTTATTCCACTTTTTGGCAAACGAAAACGTGAGAATTTATGTAAATATTCCTGAAGATTTCGGAAAAGCTGTTCTTTCATCTAAATTTTTAAAATCAAAGATCTGGTAAGGCCGCGGTCGATGTGTGAGGCTCATTTCATGACTTATATATATATTTTTCCCGTTTTGCTCTTGTTATATGCTATAGGATGATGATGATGATGATATGTGTATTTTTTGCTCCTAATTTACTTCTTTTTTCCATCTTCAAGGTTGTGATTTCAAATATTTTATGGCGTTCCAAAGAATTTCTATTATAATGAAGATATTTCTGTTTTTCTTCTTTCTGTACTCGGATTATGTCACAAAACACCAACCAAATCATTCAATACATTTGTTTTCACTTAGGTTCTTTTCCGGATTCTCTATATCTTTACGCATGAGTTATATGGTAATCTTAACGTATTCTGTACAAATGAACTTCTTTTTTACTAAAGGCATGTGCCATTCCAGCACTTTCGCATATATATTTATAAATAAAAATGATAAAAAAATGTTATTTGCAAAGAATTTTGTTACATAACCGATGTAACGATGAGAGTACAAAATTTCAAAAATGTTTAAAAAAATTGAAAATCGTTTCAAAAAACTTACAATTACAAAGCCTCAGACGCGTTCAGCGGAGCCTAAGCTTTAGGCGAGTAGGCAACTCTCGTGGCTATGTGGAACTTAAAAAAATAACAAATTTAATTTGTTAAACAATTTTAATAATAAAAAAACATACAAAAATTAAATCAAAATTTTATATTCAAAGAAACGAGAAAACGAAAAGGGTGTATTTGAAATACATCCCCTATAAGGAACGCAAGTGTAGTGTTAAATCGATTTTGGCTAAATAGGCGAATATTGAGGAACACATAAAATTCATTTCGAAGAACATTTATGCATCGTTTTTTGGGCGAAAAAACTAGGATAAAGTTGTGCCGGAAGCAAACTTGAGGATTGAATTGTGTGGCGACGACGAACACAGACAAACAGGAGAGGAGATGAATGAAAGTGAAAACGGGTAAAATGAACAAATATGTTTGAAAATCAGAAAAAATTTCGAAAATCAATGGGATTAATTAGGCAATATTTTTTCCTGAAATAAACACATTTAAAAAAAAATATGTTTAGCAGCATTCATCAACTATGTCCTACTTTTCTTGAAACCTTTTCGTCATACATTTTCATAATTACTCGAGTAGTCGTGAAAGCTTGACACGAATTCCCCATAAAACCCCTTTCGAGCATCTCACAAGTTTATTGCTGGAGTTTGGATGAACCTGTCGCAGACCAGTAATGCTTGTGATTACGAAAAATGTTTTTCTTAACTCGTAATTCGTGCGAAGCAGGCGTTTGTCCTAAAAAGTTGGCTTTTTTTGTTCTTTGAGTATAAAAAATGCGTGTGTTTTTTTCAGTGATTGGAAAAAGTTCATGTACTGAACTTTTTGTCATGAAAAAATGAACTTTTTACTGAAAAAGTTCTTGTCAACATGAACTTTTTTATCATTAACACTTAGCACTGTGACAGGGTATTTTCTGACAAGACCTTTTCCTCTACATTTATGATATTTGTACATAGTACAAATTTATATATATTGTCGGTGATGCGACATTTCGGGATCGGACATTTCGGGACAGACATTTCGGGATCGGACATTTCGGGACGACATTTCGGGATGGACATTTCGGGATTGGACATTTCGGGACGACA
>SAUE01000333.1:60321-70332 GCA_009724625.1 Deladenus siricidicola | reverse complement strand
AAAGTTGGTGGAGAAAAAATCGCAAAAATCAAAGTAAACACAACGCCACTATCATCGTTTTGAAATTGGCGTGCATCAGTGTTTCCATTTCAGTGAAATATTTCATGAAAAATGGCAGTGAAATAAATTTCCATTCACGAGAGTCACGTTTAGCCAGAAATGGTGAGAACGAAATCATATAGTACGATATGAAATAAGAATGGACGGACAGAGAGAGAGCAGACAATCAGAAAAAAGTAAATTTTTAATCGTCGTGCCCAGACTTGGCAATGTGCAATCGTTCATTCAACTTAAAGAATAATTCTTCAAGTTTTGAATGAATGATTCTTCAAGAATTTGAAATATAAATGAAATAATTTTAAATTTGAGCGTCAAAAACTGACGCGTGGTTTTCCCGACTAATATTTTTCTTTTTCAAATTTGCTTTTGGGATAAGATTATGTTAAACTTTTTGATTGCATTTGTTGATTAATTTTTAGAAAGCTGCTCGTCTATATACAGGGACCATGAATTCAACGGGTGAAGGTGATGCTCCTTCGTACGTCAACGATTCGCTTTTAAAAGCTCTAAATCAACAGATCGACGAACAGTGCATGGTATTTTTGGTTTTTCGTAATCATTGTTATCATCTTTCGCATTTGTATCTTCTTCCAGAAAATTCGTAATGACTTGATTGCACGTCTGAAGGATAAGATAGATTTACGAATACAGGCGCTGGAGAACGAACGTTCCTCCGTACTTGCACAGGAAGTGGCGCAAAAAGCGGAACTTTTGTCAAAAAAGTAAATTAAATTTTTTATATATTTTTTATGTTGATTAATGCATAGGTGAAAGAAATTTTAAGAATGTTTTTGGTAATGAGAGAAGGGCTAAACTTCAGATTTTGTTTTGAAATATTTTGAAAAAAATTAATTTTTTAAATTATACCTTGTATTTTGAAGCTTCAACGACTCACAACATGGTGTACAGAAATTTTCTAGCGTTAAAATTGATGTCATTCAGCTCCGCTTTTAATGCTCTTTCGAGTGGTAAAAAGCTACGAAAATTCGCGAAATCACATCTGCAGTTTAGTCATGTTCTTTGATAGGTTCAAGGATTTGGAGAAGCAATACGAAATTTCGATTGACGGTCGCCGGATTATCGAGAATTCGTACAAGTCGGCGAGAATGCGCTACGATAAGTTGAACGTGCGCCTTATGAATTCCGGTCTGAGGATTCATCAACTTAAGCCTAAAACCGAACAAATGGATCCGCGCCTCTTTCTTCAGAAAGCTGTACAAAGTTGGTTTATTATTAATTCGCTCCGTGGTATTTTTTAGGATTTTAACGGGAAGAGAAATGCAAGAATATTATAAAATTTGCTTATGACTGATTGTTGAGGCTATTGTATTTTTTAGTTTTGTAATGGATGATAAAATTTAGGTGGAATGAATTACTCGAAAGCTGCAGCAGAAGTGCATGAACTTTTTGAGCGGATCAAAGCGGTTGTGGAAGAGGTTTTTTTTGTTAATTTTTTATTCTGCAGGAGGGGATGGGGATAAAAAGGTTAATCTTTTTTACGACCAATGCATTGCGTTTTTTAGCGTGATGAAGTGAAAACAAAAGTCGACTTGGCACATTCCGATTATATAGAGTTGAACACTTCCCTAGAAACTGCAAGGCTTAAGCTTCAGCGCGAAATCGAATCGCATGGTTTGTGCCTATTTTATATTTTAATCAGTATTTGTCTAAGTTAGGAAGCTTATTAAACTAGGGTAAAGAGATGCTATACTCTTCCTCCGATGGTTTTTACTTCGAAAAATATATTATGCGATATTATCCACTCAGGAAAATGCGCAATATTTTTTTTTGAATGTTTTGTTGAAGCTCGTCGAAAATGGGCCGAAATATAAAAGTTTGAAAATTTTGATTATTGCGTTTCATTTGAGAACAAATAATTTAAGTAATTGGTTTTTATTCTGATAGCGGAAAGCTTCTATTTTGTAGCACAAAAAGAGGCGGAACTCGCCGAGGCGCGTCGCTTGGTGGAGGAAAAGACGGCAGAGTTGACCGACGTGAGGAATGAAATTGCCGATGTGAAGGCGGCGACCGAGAAATTGCGCTGTGAAATGTAGGTCCCATTATCATAGGAAATTCAAATGTTTAGTCGAAATCTTTGATGTAAAAAATTGGCTAAATTGTACTCAAGGAAATTGTTTTCGGCGTGCTGGTATTTGGAGTTCAAAAACTTATTGCTTCCACTGTATGATTCGTGTTTTTTAACTTTCTTTTTTGTTCTTTAAATTCTTTTTATGTAATGTATTTTTTCATTGTGAGTTAATGAATTTAAATTAATAATAAATAGTAAAGATTTTGAGCCAAATGTATTGATGTATTTTTTGAGAAATTAATTAATATAAAGTGAATGACTGACAATCAGAGTAAATCAGGATGGAATGCTTGCGAGAATGTGAGACAACTTTGAATGTGAGTCTTTAAAATCGTTTACCGTGGTGGGAAATGAATCCGGGTCAGCGAGAAGCGCCGGTTTTACGAGAAAGAAAAGCGAAGCGCTATATTTTCTTTGCTTTGAGAGGGAATGGAGTTATAATTTGAGGGTCTCTTGGAGGGAAAAGTGGAGGAGATGTTCTTTCAAGTTTTTTTGAACGTCGCTCTTCATTTTCGCTTCTTTATTCAATTTTTCCTCCGTTTTCTTCTTTAACGTTTTAAAATGTTAAATGCTGAGGCGATGGGATAAATTAATAAAATGAAAATAGATTAGAAAATCGTTTTTTTTTGTATCGATGGAATTGATCAATTTTCGTGTGTGATTTTTCCATATTAATCGATAATATGTAAAGATTTTTTTCTGAACTACACATTGGGAGAAACTTTTGTTTACCTGTTAAGGTGACGTGGGGGGGGATTACTCTTATATCCGAAGTTGTTATTCATGAGCGGTGTAAATGAAAATCCTTAATATTAATCTTTATTTTTTATTATGTTTGTTTGTCTGAAACTGGTGATTTTGACTGAACTAACTTTTACTAATCACTATGTCTCGGTATTTAGGAATTTTTAATTAAATTTTTATCCCTCTTTTTTAAACTTTTTGGCACCAATTTTGATTTGAATTTGATAATGGAAGTTGAAAAAGGGCAGCGCAACAGAGAAGGTATCTAATACCTTCAATTTTTAGTCCTTTTTTTTATCACAACCCGATGAATGATGGTTTTTACCAAACCAGTTTAAAAAATGGCAAATGTCTTTTTTAAGAATTAAAAAAATAGCAGTGTTTGCACACCGTTTGGGTATGAGACCAAGGAACGTCAAATCGTCTCAAATATCCATTTTTTGAGATTTTTGGACATAAAAATGTGAAAATTCTTAAGAACACAATTTCAAAAATGCGTCGATTTCCACAATCTCACTTTTCCGTATAAAATTCGAACGTAAATTTGGATTTCGTTTTTTTTTGTATAAAAAATGTAAGCATTTTGCTTTAAAATTAAAATTGATCCACTCCTATGTATAAAAATATAAGACATTTTCATGTCCAAAAAGTTTAAAAAATGTTTTATATAAGTCAATTTGATGTTCCCCAGATGTAAAATTTTGATTCTAAATTTTTTTCTATTAGATTCAGTTTTTTGTATTATTCAGGTTTGAAATTTTACGTTTGAATTTGGGTTGAACTTTTTATTTGGCATGTTTCAAATTGTTTACTCAGCAAATTGTAATAAACACACAATAAATTGGTCAAGTTCAATTTTTTTCATTGTTTATTATACGGGTAGCATTTATTGCGCAGAAAATTGGTTCCACAAAACTCCCAGCCGAGCATTCTTTTAATTTTTTGAGTTGGGGGAGAATAAAAATTTGGAAATAAGGATGCAAAAACATCAAAATAATATTTTAATAAATTTTGGGAAAATAAATAATTTTTGCTTCATTGATTTTTCGAGCAAAATAATATTTTGGTAATCTTTTTAGGGCTTTTCCTGCGCATTTTCCCTTGCCTTTTTAGCAAAATAAAAATAATTTTACCAAAATTATTTCTTACCAATACGGGAGAGAATGGAGGTGAAAGAATAATTAATAGTAGATGCGAAAAATTTAGACTTACTTGAAAATTTTAATATTATTTCCGGTTTTTGGTAATTTCTTTGCTTTTTTACATAAATTCCAGAATATTGCATAAAATATTTTCCGTCTGCGGTAATTCTTCATTTTTAACATATTATTTTTATTTTATTTTTTATTAATTTTTGTTTAAATTTATCACATTTTGGCCCAGTTTGCAAAAGTATCTTTTGTTTTTCACATGATTTTAGAGATAGCGAGAACGCCACGATAATAATAGCAATATGTATGGGAAGAGTTGCTAAGCAGCGATTTGGCAGAAAAAATAAATAAAAAGTTTGTGCTCTAAAAAGTCGAACTCAAGATATTTTTTGTAGTTTGCCTTTGATATTGCTGGGTAATTTTTCACTTTATTTTTTTGGAAATTTCTACCAATTTTTTATCAATAATTTCAAGTCTACCTCAAGCGGGGTTATATCCTGCCAAGCAGTTTTAAGGATTAACCACATAGGAAAATATTTTTTATTGTTTTTCACATGGGAAAATTTACAATGTGAGCGCTTTAAGCTTATTTTTAATGGTAAAACGAGTGCGTGCAACTTGCAGGATATGGTATAATCTAAGTTAGTGTAAATTGTCTGCAAAACTTCAGCCGGATAAGTCACGTAGAAAAATTAAATAAGTCTAAAATTAGAAGACGTGTTTTAATACTTGAAACTGAAATTTTTATTACCCACTCTTCAAATATTTTTAAGAATGTAAAGTCAATATTTGCGGGATCTTTAAAAGTCGCATTTTATATTGCTTTTTTATTTCGAACATCGGCGAGAAAAAAGTTTTTAAAATTACACGAGGAATTGTATTTTTTCGAAAATGTGATAATATTTTTTGCTGTCCCCCCCCTTTTGTTGAAGTGAAAAATTTGAGAAAATTGTTGAGTGTTTTAACAGTATTTTAAATTTTATAAATACATTTATTCTGCATAGACAAACAAACACCATTCATTATCTTTTTTTATTCACTTTTCTACACTAACAAATTTCACTCCCGCAGGAGATTTAATCAAACAAAAAAATCGACAATTTGTCATTAAAAAATTAGGCCATATTTCGTTTTGACCTTAAAATTTGCAGATAAGGAAAAATGAGAAGGGCTTATTATTATAATGTAATTTTTTAAATATTTTATTAAAATATTGATATTTCTTTTACGTTTGCCCGAATTTTTACATTTTCTTTCGACAAAAAAGTTAATTTTTATCTTTTTTTGTGCAAAGATGATTTATAAAATCGCCTTTGCAATAATTCTTAAAATTGCAGAAATTCGCTAAAATTTAGCTGTTTTAGGAATTTTGATTTGCTAATTAAATTTTTCTGCTGGCGAGAAGTATAAATTCTTGTGTTGTGTGACAGTTTGCCAAAAAAATTTTATGTCGATTCCATAATGCACTTATTTATTTATATATTTTATTATTTGTTCCAATTAATCCCCAAGCATCCTCAAAGCAGAAGAGAAAATCTTTTTAAGTAGAAGAGCGCGCAATTAAGCTTTGTCGTTTTGGTGTGAACGAAATTTTTACATTTCCCATAAATTCGAATGTTATTATTATTTGTTAATTCAATCTAACAATAAGTATTTGTTTTATTTATTTTGCCAAAATGAGATGGCAAAAACCCAATTTTTATCTCGAACTAAGCTTTCTCTCTTTCTAATTTCCCTACGTTTTGTGACGTAATATTCTTGGTTCTTCAGCTCTCTTACCTGATTATTGGCTTATTGTATTCGTGACGATTATGAAAAACATCGACAAATTGTGGGAAAAGTTTTCTCGCGAGATATATTTGGTCATGTGTTTGGGAGATTTTTAATTCTCTGGATAAGTTGCATGATTACTTATATTAAGACCAGAATTCTTTTTTTGTTAATGCTAAAAGTATTTTGGAGAGATACATTAATCGATTTGCGAGGGGGGTCACAGATCAATTTTCAACAACAAAAACCGCCAAATTGGTCTGAAAAGACCATTTTTCCTTCTTTTTTGTGTACTAAAATTTTTTTTTCGGTAATTTAAGATGAATTTATTTTGATTTGAAATTCGAATTCTTATGCAATTTGTAATGAAAAGCTGCAACTTCTTTAAAAAAATTCGTTGCTATTATTTTTGGTTGGCCCAGATGTTTTCACACAAACGAAAAAGCGCGGTGAACAAAGTCGGGCTATTTTAAGCGATGATTTTAATAATGAATGATTTCTTTTTTTCTTGGAAATTGATTGAAATATTCAATTTATGAATAATTTTTTTGCCGTCGTGCCTAATTGTAATTATTTAGAGAGGATTCTGGGCAATATCGCATTATCGCTGTGGATACCGAAAAAAAAAAAATATATATATATANATAATTGCAAAAAAGTATAAAAAATTTTGTAAAAGTGCTGTGATACATATATGTACATATTTGTGAATAATGTAAAAATCTTCTTTAAATCAAAAATTTTCTATTCATAATTCATCATTATGATATGTCACTTGAGAAGGAATGCTTTTTAATCCCGAGTTCATGGTCAGCCAAAAATTTGGGGGCGCATTTTTGCCGAAAGTGAACTCAAAAATTTGGAGAAAAAAATTCCAAGAAAAGGCAAATTTCTACCTTTCCCTCAAAACGAAATTAATACTCAAACTTTTATTACTCACAAATATTTACATAATGCTTGATGTCTTTCTTCTTCTTCTTCTTTCAGTGTTCAAAAAATAGGAATTTGTTTTTATTTCGACATATTTGTCATAATCGAAAAATCTCGCACATTCTAGCCGGAACAATTTTTTTGGTCGTGTCAAGATTTTTTTTTGTTTTTAACGGGGGGGGGGAGGAGGGACTCTGTAAAAAACTCGAGATTTTTAACGTTTTTAGCGAACGATTTATAAACATTAACTGCCGCCTATAAAAGTTTCCGCTTCATAGCCGAATGTTTTCACTTTGTCCATCGATTTTACAGCTAATATTTTTGTGTTTTCTTGTATTTACGTGTTACGTTGTGTGAAATGTGTGAGAATTGTCATGAATTTTTCGTTCGAGAATATCTGTTATACAAACATTTTCTTTATTTTTTCTTAACAATTTATAATGTAAATTTTCATTTTACGTCATTTTTTCCCACTTTTCGAAGAAGCTTTAAAATGGCGTCATTGTTAATTTTTAATGTTTGGTTTTAGTGCAAGTTATCGTTTTATTCTTACTGTAAGTAATCAAAGACACATCTTATTGTAGCCAAAGACACATCTTATTGTAGCAAATGTAATGGGTACAATTACAATTTTCATGCAGTAATTATTGTATTTCACGCTTAGAGTTATGTTAAGAATTGTTTATTGAGATTATAATAGAAATGTATGTATTTTAATGAATGAAATAATTAAAAGTTTTGAATAATTCAATATTCCGCTTTTTATATTTCAATTTTGTGCAAAATTATGCAAAAATTATTACTTTTTGGTAAGAAAGTAATAATTGAGTAACCTTGACTTGCAAGAAAAATAGAAAAACAAGGCGAAAAAATACATAAAAATCGTGCGGCACTAATGTCAGAGAAATGCTTGTAGAACATTACTGCTTAGAGAAAACAGACAATGATGAGAGACAACGTTGAGAGAGAGTGGAGAGAAGGGTGAGAAAGAAACATAGCAAGAGGGGGATGGTGAAAGAGATGAAGAGAAACATGACAAGAGAGGGAGGGTGAAAGAGATCAAGAGAGGGAGGGAGAAAGAGAAACAGACACATCAAAAGGCAAAGAGTTACTGGTTGGAGAACTGAAAAAAATAATAATAAAAAATTTCCACTTGAATGTGTTGTATTTTAGCTGTGTGATCAGTGTGGATGGGGTTAGAAATTTCTTTTTACTAAAAATAAATTTTTTATTGGATTGCCCGTCTTAAACTTTCACGACGAATTTTTCAGGCTAATAATCAATGCTTTTTCAAATATGTAAGTAAAAGCACATCATCGGTCAACTCAACTCAATAAGAGACCACCATATTCACAGACTGCTCTTTAAATTTCTCATGTCGCGCAAATTTGAATAAAAATAAATAAAAATCAAGATTTAAATTAGAAATTTATTCACTTTTAATTAAACGAAGGAATTAATGCAAATTGAAGTAAAATTTCAATCATGAAAGAATGAATGAATAAAGTTGTGGTTTTCATTCCTCTCCTCTTGAATTGCCGAATATTTTCGATGTTTCTTAATGCGAAATTTGGTTTGATCTTTTCGTTCTTTCTCGATGTTATAATTAAGAAAGCAAGGAAGTTGGAGGGGGGGGGGGAGAGGGATAAACAATGTGGGAAAAGGAAAGCACAAGCAATGCAAAATACAACAAATCTTCTTCTTCAATCAAAATTTGACTTTTGCATCAATTTGCATTTTTCTCTTTCTCTTCACATTCCGTTCGCACCACCACAATATATTCATTCAAGTTTGCTATTTTTATGCCGACATTGGAGCTTAGTGAAATACTTGTGAGTGAAAACCGAAAAGGACGACGGAGTCAGATTTTTTTTTCAATTCAGATTAGACGGCTAATCATTTTTTCTCCCGTTTTTTATAATTTTCAGTTTGAGCAGAAGAGTTTTATGATAAGTTAGTTGAGGAAGGAAGACCTACTATGGATTTTTCAAGTAAATGATATGGCTATAGACGGTGGAATAAAGGAGGTTTTGGAGCCCCCCCCCCGCGTTGTTGGAATAAAAAAAATAATTTAAACGCTTCTCCCCCGTTTGAGTTTTACAAAAAATTAAATTACCTCCGATTTACTTAGAAAATCCGAAAAAAATTCAATGAGGGGGGGGTATCATGCCTCCTTGCCCCTTCTTCTCCCTAATCTGGCAATGTATGGTGTAACTGTAAGTTGACACAACGAACATGAAGTGCATATGCATAATATTTTCTATCAGTTCGGTCATATTTTAGTGGATGTGAAAAAAGTTACTTTGAAATTAAATATTTACTGCAAAAATTATATAAATGATTTATACGGGAGGTGGAGTTATATAATGATGTATGGGTTCAATTCTCCATCAATCCTCAAATATTTGTGAGCGCGTCAATTCTGCAAAACTTCCTGGAGGTTCAGAAATAAATAATCAAAAAATGTGGAATTTTTGCTGGATTCTTTCCTTTCTAGCTCACCAATTTACCACACATTTGTTTTGGACACTTTTCACAAAAAAGGTAATACCAAAATTGTCCCACAGCGTTCCTCGAAAGTTTAATTTTAATTTTATTCATCTTTGTTTATTTTCATTTTTACTTATGTTTCTTGGCGTTTTGCCTTTGTCTTTTTTTCATTTTTTTTCTTATTATATATTACCTGACTATGCATTTACATATACATATTTTATTTCTCGCGAATGGCTAATTCTCGATTTTTTTTCAGCGCAAAATTAATTTTTTCTTGCCATTTTTTATTTTTTATTTTTTTGAATATTTTCTCGAAATAAATTCTTTTCTTTTTCCGATTACCCACACTACTTTCCTTTCATTATCTTCGCTTTTCGTTAATTTTATTTCAATTTTTATTCCTTCTTTGCCGCATCCCCTCACTTTATTATTATTTTCTTTTTCCACCTTTTTCTATCTTGTTAGCCTTATTCATTTCTGTTTTGTGATTTCATCTTTTTGTCACAAACAAACTTTTGCATATTTTGTGTGTGCATTAGTCCCCATAAAAATACAACACACCGTGTGTGTGTATATACTTATGTGTGTATTATGTGTTTGTATGTGTGCAAAATTTGTGTGTATAAAAAGGGCGATGATGACTGTAACAATTGATGCGCTTCTGCCAACACACATTGCGCAAATGCACACACGGAGAAAACATACAGAAATAACATTTACAGGTAATACATAAGCATGCATTTAAAACAATGTCCGGTGTGTGTGTGTGTGTGT
>SAUE01000333.1:41814-58700 GCA_009724625.1 Deladenus siricidicola | reverse complement strand
AAACTTCGATTCGTCTTCCTCTACAACTTTTCCCGGGCCACTCATTTTCGTAGTAGCCTGAATAGCTCTCTATTTTATATTCTTTTCCCGTTCTTTCCTTTCTCCCTTTCTTTCTTGCTTTCTTTCTTACCCCCTTTTCGCTGGCCGCTCTTCGCGCTCTGGTCAAGTATATGTTTTTGATGGTTTGCCTTACTTTTTTTTCGAGTAAAGTATTTTTAGATGTTTATTTATACAATGTTTTGGTCATTTCCTTTTGGATTTGATTTTAATGTTTTATTTATTTATCGATTGCTCCAAATTTTAATTTTAATTTAATAATTTTCAAGAAATTTTTGGAAAATATTTTAGGCATTTCACAATTTGCGAATATTTATTTTTAATTTCGTATGATTTTTTTCCCTTTTCCATTAAATTTTAGATTATTATTTATTATTTTCGATGTTTTTAGTTTTTATGCAAGACAATGTGAAGAAAATTTGGCCTAAAAATTTCAATTTTATTTCTCTGCCAAAAATTTTCAAAAGAATTTTCGGATTAAAACATTGCGCAAACAAAATTTAGCGCCAATTCAATGCTGTGGCATTGCCAATTGTCAGCAAAACTTGGCCGCGCTTTAATGCCGGGACAATTTGCATAATTTTCTTTTTACTTTACCAACTTTTAAAATAGTTGTAAATTTTTCAATATTTCATAAATAATGATTGTTAGCTTTAACTTTATTCTTAATCTTTTATTTTTTCATTATTTGTGCCAAAATCTTTCTGTTCATAATTGTTGAAAATGAAATTTTGGCATTTAGTCCAAAAGCATCTAACCCCAGGCAATCTTTTCCTAGTTTTTCGTGTTTCTGGTGGGTTTTGAGTACAAATTTCGTTCGCCAAAGACAAAATTTCATCCACTTTTCTGCAGTCTGTGATTTCGGAATAGGGGGCAACCAAATGGTAGGGGGCACCCAAACATTTTACATTAAATTTTGCGATGTGGGGGAGGCAAAATTTCAATTTTTACCCTCAATTCATTTGAAAAATCTGAAAAATTTTCTAAATGGGGGTCGCCATTCCCCTCCCTCCCCCTAATACACCATTGCTTTTCTGATGATTCCACCGACTTGAAGTTCGAGAATATTTTAATTGAAGAAATTCATTAAAAAATCAACTTTTGCATCTAATTTGTTTAACATAATTTTTATATGTAAATATATCACTTTTTGAATACTTTCTTAATTAAAAACATTCAAAATAATAAAATATAATCATTATATTATTATAATATTATGCTTTGTTTTTATATATTTTTTACGTCGAGTTATCATCATTTTTTACGCACATGTGCCAAGGTTAGAGAACATTTGAAAAAGGTAGTGTGTGAGAACGGTTAGAGAAATTATTTAGAAACACAAAACTATGCGAAATTTGAAGAGTTACTATTTGTCAAAAAAAATTAAAATTTTGTTGAAATATTGGACTTTTAATTGAAAAAGTGCAGAAAATAGGCCAACAGAAAGGTTAAGTTTCTCCCACCACCATTTATGTAAATTGCAAATAAATTAAGAAAATTTTTTTATATTTTTAAAGGCACCTTTAATTAAGTCCAATCGATTTTTTCTTTTTTTTCGCCAAAAATGTGGAAATTATTTGCTTTGTCGAATTATCGGCGCCAGGGACGGATGGTTTTTGAAAAAATTTTTTTTGCCCGTGGAGTTTTTTGCGGAATTTATCGACAAAAGTAAACAAAGCCGAAATTTTCCCTTTCCGCGCTGCGTCTACTATACAGTGCTGCTTTTCAGCTGTGTTGTTGTTGTTGTTGTTCCTGGCCCATACGAACGTGTCCTGATTTTTCCCCGTTATACATGTGTATGTTATTTGCGCTGTTGTGTGTATGTATGCAAACATACGGTGGGATAATTGTTTGTGTTGTGTGTGCGCGCGCGCGCGCTGCTGTGTTGACATACTGTGGGATAGTTGTCTGTTTTTTGTATTATGTATATCGACTTGTGTTGTGTATCAAATTGCTCGCTAATCTCCGTGCTTCTGTTTGGCAGTCGTTGCTGCTGCTGCGGAAGCGACAGAGTTTATTATGCTGCGGAAGTTACAGTAGGCTTTTTATAGAGTGTAAACACAGTAATGGAGACAAGACGAACGGGCACGTGAAAATAATGTTAAAAATCACAAATTTACGCCCAAAGAAAGGGAAACCTCAAGCTAAACACATGTATAATCGACAATCGAGAATGAGCAGCTGCGTAGGTGCTCTAAACGTTTGTTAAAGTAGCAGCTAAAGTGCACAATCTGCAGCTATTAAGAATATATACATATATTTATGTACAGTATTCATGACATTTATTATAGGGAAAGGTGATAAAAAAGAAAGGCATCTGGATCAGGGCTGTGCGTAATTAGGAGTTACATATAATTACGAGGCTAAAAACCTCGTCATTTTGTGAGTCAATTCATTTACGAGTTAGGAAAATAATTTTTCGTTATTACGCATTAATACATAGCATTTTTGTATATCGCATTACAAGCACAAAATTTTCCGCCTCTCTAGCCGAATTACTTACATATGTACAAATAGCCAGTGAGTGCTTTGTTGTATCGAATCCATCCGCGGACGAACCCAAATGAATCCGCATTCATTTCAGGCTGAAGTGGAATTCTGGCTTTGGCTTTTCACAGGGTTTGAAAATTTATTTATTTATTTTTATTTACAAAAGAAGAACGAAATGCTATAAAAATTAAGTTTTAATAAAAAATAAAAACTATTAAAAAATGAAGTTTAAAAATCTGTGAAAAATCGGAGCCGGCATTCCACTGGAATGCCAGAGATGATATAAAAATTTCAATAAAAAATTTCATTTTGAAAAGGATGAAATTTTTTCACATGACAAAAATTTTTTAGTAAAATTTTTTTTAACTTTGCTAAACACTGGTCACATTTTCTATGATTTTCGGCTGCGCTCACGTTTTTGTTGTTGTTTTCCGAACATTTCAAAAAAAAATTTTTCTCCGTTTTTTGGCTGTGGTTATAACGAGATTTATTTTCTCGCAATTTTGGCGTTTTTGAGGTTTTTAACCGCAAAAATCCGTTTTATTGCACGGAATGCTGGCTAAGCGCAACAGGTAAAACCACAACAGCAGCTGCGGAGGCCATTCGATATATTTGTTTGCTTTTGAACGGAAAATTGCGGGGAGAATATGTTCGCCTGTGGCCGCATGTCTGCTTCCGCTCAAATATTTTTACATTTTGAAAGTTACTGCTGCTGCTGCTGATGTTTCGCGTGGCATTCGAAACGATGTGGCACTTTTTCTCGGCATCAAAAAGCAGCATTGATTTTCGTCGATAATATTTCACGAAATTGGTGAAAAATGTTTCATAATTATTGTAGAATGGAACATTTTCTTAGCACCTTTTTTGTTTAAATTATTTTTAACACCCTTTTTTGTCAATTACACACCAGGAATGAGAAAAATTTAAAATTTTTGAATTTCGAATTTTGGTGTTTTTTCTTTCGATTTTCGCTGTTTTTCGAAAAATCGGCCATTTTTTGAAAATTTTCAATATTTTTAAGGAAATTTTTGTTCAATTCAATCTCAACCAAAAATATATAAAACTAGACTGCCGAGATGTGGAAATAGCTGAATTCACTCAAATCGAAGATTATTCACCAAACAACTAAACAAATAGCTTATGTATACGGTAACACAGTGTATTGTAAGTAGAAATTCAAATTTCTGAATTATCGATACGGTACGCTGTGATGTTTTTTTTGCAATTGCTAAAAATAATTGTTATTTTTAATAGCTTTTAGGCACACATTAAACAATTTATTCGTCATTTCTATATACACATCGCACAGACTTACATATGTATATGGTATGCAGAAATTAGTCAAAAATATTTTTGCACAATTTTTCATTGAAATTTTGCCAAGCAAAAATAATTTTTAATTATTTTTGCTAAATATTTCCTTTTGCAATATTTTATTTTATTTTTAGCAATTGTAAGAAAACATTTCTTTTGCGGGGCTATTAAAAGCCGAAATTGGTTTAATTTTTTCATTTAGAGTAAATACAATTTAAATGTGAAATTTGCAACAAACATTTTTCATTTTACACCCCGTCCCCAGTCCCTCCCCCTCAAAATGGAATTCAATATATTATATTTTTTTCGTTTTGAAACTTGGAATTTTTCAAATTTTCTGTTATTTATTTTTTCTATTTATTTGCAAAGATATTTTTGTGACGAAAATAGCAAAATTTGGAATTAGATGAAATTTCAGATTTTTTGTTGCAGTTTTGCATACATATTTGCGAAGAAAAGTATCACCACAAAATGCAAATTGCGTAAAGAATAATATACTTTTGGCAAAAATATAATTTGCAAAAAAATTTTTTTACCATTTTTTATATTTTTTATTGAATTATATGGTTAAAAAATATTAAATTTTATATTTTTTGTTTGTTTTGCAGAGTTAAATTACAATTATCGAATTTTTTTACTCGAATCCATGTTTTAATATGAAAATGCCACTTTTCTAGCGTTTGCAAATACATACATATTAGCATGAAATTCTCCACCCTCGCTTGTCAGGATTACGGTAGGTTTTCAAGTATGTATGCGTTTGTCTCTCTGTGTCTGTCTCTCTCTTCTTGTTTTTCTCTACGGTTGCCTGTCTGTCTGTTCGGCTAGCTCCTTACGTGTCTATCAGAGGGTAAAAAATTTTGATTTCGGAATTTCAAAATCTGAAATTATTTTTGGCTCACCCCTGGAAGGCCTACCGTAATCAATTTTAACTACGAGAGGAGGGGCGAGCGAGGCGAGTGCTTACGTATGGTGTGCCCCGCGGGGCAATGTGATCACGTTTCTGAATTTTGGGATTTTTTGGAACAAACCTGACTGAGATATGCACAATCTCACAAGCAACCTATTTGGAGCATGTTTTTCGAAGTTTTTGACTTTTAAAAACATTAGTTTTTGATGAAATCTGCACAATCTCACAACTTCAAACATAGAATGAAAGAGAATTGCAAGGCGCATCTACAGCAAAAATTTCGGATTTTTAGCTGTGTTATGAGGCGGGATTTTTTGTATATATGTAAGACTAGAAGATGCGTTGCGCCCTATGTGAGCAAGTGAGCAATGCCCAATAACGGCGTATAAGTGAGACTAGCGAACAAAAGTCACAGCCTCCTCAGCCCATCCCCTCTCGCACGCTTAGTCACCCAACTCGCACATCCTCCAGCCCCAATTTTCCGATTTTCTGAGGAGACTGTAGCCTTTTCCGCTAGTCTCACTTATACGCCACAATCGGACATTGCCCCCCGTGGGGAGGGGCAGGACATCTTTTATGTATTTTCTTTATTATTACGGAATATTTTTTTATTCAATTTCATTTTTATTTTATAAAATTTACGTTTATTTTATGAAAATATTTCTGAAGACTTTGTTTTGGATCGAGGAGGAAATAATCATCACAGCATTTGAGCACTTTCTTTCCTCCTAGCAAAAGCAGAAAGAAAAATCTTTCCAGAAGAAAACCACAGAAGAAAGAAAGAGAATCAGAAAGGAAAGAAAAGGAAAGGAAAGAAGAGTTCTCAAAGGAAGTTTGCTTGGATTAAATTGATTTTAATTTGAGAATTAAGCAAATTGCTGAAATTTTCAGCTTGCGCTGGCGGGGTTGTTGTTGGGGTTGGATGGGGAAGGGAGGGGGGGGGGGGGGTTGATGGAGATGTAGGGGGAGGGGGGGGGGTAAGGGAACGTTCATTTAATTTTTTGTGTTTTTGTGCGCGGAAGATTTAAGCAATTAAAAATTACAAAATCATAGACACTATTCAATTAAACACACACAAACACATGCGCATACAGACACGCAAACACATGTGTAGATACACATGTATGTCACGTACATATGCGTATGCATAACACTTGTGTGGGGGTAGAGTCCTTGGGAATGCAAAAGAGAAGCTTTAATCAAAAAAAGATCTCAGCGATTGAGCCAATGTGCTTGCTTTTTCCAAGCCGATAGAATTGTGTGCGTGTGCTAGGCTGAGTGTGAGGAAGTTTTAATTTTCAAAAAATCAACACTTTGGGGGAAATTTTTCATTTTTGTACATACTAATTGCCTAGGTTTATTGAAACTTCAGAAAAAAAGCGAATGTATGTGTGTGTATGTGTATGTAGTACATATAGTAGCCAGAGGCGAAAGAACCCAATAACATATTTTCTCGTTCTTTCAAGACAATTTTAATGACAAAAAATAAAATTATCGGTGAACTCTGTTATTTCAACTTTATTACCGATTTATTGCTCGTAAATGTAAATGATTTTATGGGGGGAGGGGGAGAGGGGGGTGATGGAAAGGGATGCTAATTTTTGGATTTATTAATTGCACGCCGGTGGAAAATAATACATACGCTTTGTGAGAAAAAGAGAAGAAAAGAGAATGGGAAACGGTAGCAGAGAAACAAGAAAACTTTTTTAATCAAAGACGAAGGAATATGACGAATTTAAATAGAGGAGGAAAACCAAAGCAAAGATAAGAGAGAGACAGAGAGAGCGAGAGATAGAGAGAGAGGTGGTGGGGAGAGAGAGACAGAGAGAGCAAAAATGAGGGAGAGAGACTGTGAGAGAGATACAGAAAGAGAAACTGATAGGGAGAGAAAGAAAGAGAGAGAAAGATAGAGAGAGAAAGATAGAGAGAGAAAGAGAGAGACAGGCGAAAGTGAAAAGATGAACGCTAGACAGTCAGACAACTTTCTTGAAGAAAAGTCCATAAAAGTGAAAATAATGAAAATGGCGAAAAAGGAAAGTTTAAAAGTAATAATAATAGTAAAAATATTCCAGTTTTCATTTCAGCTAAATATTTTATTATTTTATTTTTTTGCGATTTTATGATGTCCCGTCTTTTTGGAAAATATTTTCACATTTTTTCACTTTATTTTATTTTTTACAAGAATTTTTTTTGTGCGGAGACTTTTAAATTATTAAGCGAAAATATGTATTTTGCTCAGGTATTTCATTTATATTTTTACAATTTTTTACATAATATTTTTTGGAAAACGAAAATTTTTCCCTTTATTAATTTGTAATTTTTTTGCATTGTAAGGGGAAAAATTACGCTTATTATTTTTTTAAGAGTACAATTATGAGTTTTATTATTACTTACTTTTGTTTGCAATTTCACGTAATAATTTTGTAGGAGGTTTGTTTTTTGTGAATATGTAATATCTACACATATGTATGCACATTTGAAATATATTTATTTCAAAGTCTAGAAAACTTTAACGAGTGGTGGGAGAAAGAAAGAAGAAAAGAAGAGAGTGAAAGATACAAGAAGAGAAAGTGATAGAGTGAGAAAGAGAGAGAGGGAAAGACTGTGAGAGAGATATAGAAAGAGAAAGTGATAGATAGAGAGAGAAAGAGAGAGTGAGACTGAGAGTGAAAATGAGAGAGAAGGGGAAAGAGAGAGGAAGAGACTGTGAGAGAGATTCAGAAAGAGAAAGTGATAGAGATAGGGATAGAGAGGGTGAATGACATAGAGACAGACAGACAGAGAGAGAGATGGGCTCAGGGGTGCTTTACGTCGTATTTTACATATATTGGAAGAATATTTATTTTTTCATTTTTTACGAAAAAGTTGTAAACGGCGACGAAATTTTTGCCTAAAAATTCCATTTTTTACAAATAAAAGTTCATTTTTTCCCACTTTTTCGTCAAAATACTACAAAAAATGTTCAGTTTTGATCTAAATAAATGTCTTAAAATTTAATGGATTTTTAATAAAACATATTTTTCTATTAATCTTTTTTATCTAATAAAAATATTGAAAATTTTTCGTGAAAATGACGGCGGCAAAATTTTTGCAGCATTCGTTAAATATTTATTCTTATTCAATTATGTGATTTTGTAAGGTACTCCTCGATAAAGCGATAACATTTTGCCAACATTTTACTGTGCTGACATCGGCAAGTTTTGCTGTTTTCAGCGGCAAATTTGTGTGTTTTTATTATTATTTTCTTTTGAGAATTACTTGACGTGGACAAGCGTCCTTTCTCGCCTATTCTTTCCTTTTTCTTTTCTTTTTCTTTTCTTTTCTTTCTAATTTTATAAGCTACCCCCCCTCAATACTCGTGGTAGCTCACCTCATCTTCTCGGGTATGGCTGTTGTGTGTCCCCATCTCATTTGAAAATTTCCTCACTTTTCGAAAAACGGCTTTATCGCCTCACCCTTCCACCCCCCCCCTCCCCCCGAAAAAAGTGAGGCAAAAAAGACTATGTATTTTCACATTAAAATTTAATTCTCTCTTTTTGCCATATTTTCGCACTAAAAAGTTTATTGCCGCAAAAAATCTCGCTACTGACCATTATATTTCGCAGCAGCAGCAGTAGCAAACTTTTTTTGTTCAATGGACAACGCAGGCAGATAAACGATGAAACTGTGTGGGGCGATAAGCAGCTTTTTCGTGCGTCTATTCGAAAAAAAACTTTCGATTATTAGCTTCGGAAGAGATTGAGATTTTAGCATCATTTTTTGAATCTTGATCAAACGCTTTTAATTTTCGCTCTCAACTGCGACTTTATGAGCGCTTTTCGACAGCAACTCCCCACAGCCGAGGAAGAGTTAAATTTTAATTGGATGTTTTTCTTCGTACATACATACGTTCACGTAAATGTGTATGAGAAACAGGAATTTCTTCGGGAATATCCCTCGTTTCTCTGCTGTACAGATAGATTTTTTAAGAACCGGGAGAGGAATGCTGCTAACAGATTAACACATACCTGACTGTAAACTGTCTCAGAGACTGTAGACTGTCTCAGCGACTGTCAACTGTCTCAGCGACTGTACCTTCTCATTCATCGAAAATGCATATATGTATGTCCGGTGCGCGCAGTGCTGGGACTCTTGGATCTCTTTTGTTTAAATCCCCCTCAGCGTGAGTCAGGCAAATTCAAATTTTCCATAAATTTGTCGGCTCAGAAACCAAAAAAAGAGTCTTAGCACACTGGCTGGCTGGTGGCTGTGAGAAGGGAAATGATCCTTGTACATACTTACACACATACATATACATATACACATAGAAGCTGTAATTGGCGCTGTCGGTGTGCGAGAAAACAGTAGGCGGCTGGAGGATTGTGTGAAACTGTGGCACAGACTTTTCTCGAAATTCCCAGAATATCAGATTTCCGTTCTTCTGCATTTTGGCTACCAGCAAAAAAGGGAAAAAATTGTTCAAAATGTCTTTCGACCGTAAATTAAGACTTTCTTGATTAATGCTTTCTTTAAATTTTTTCGGGGGGGGTGTGGCTAGATAGCGGCGAAGTTTAAGTAAATAAACCACCCGTTGCTACTAATTAAAATATAAATATTCTTTTAGTGTGATAAATGCTTTAATTTTTTTAATTTTTAATAATTTTTTTATGCGTTAATTTATTATTTTCCTAATCGAGTTTTGTTTTTAAAATATGTTTCTAGCTTTGTTTACTCACCAACAACACTGTTTTGACTACTTGACTCCAAGTTTTTTTTTCAACTTTGACAAGTAGTCAAAACAGTAGTCAAAAGTTGACTCCACTCTAAAATCAAAGTCCCACTTTTTGGCTTTGCGCGGATTTTAATTTTTTTTTAATTTGCAAAAAAATATCACTTGACGCCAGGCGATCTTTGTTGTGTCAAGTCAAATAAGAAATTTGAAAATACCGACTGCATTAGGGTTGGCGTCAACTTATCGTGTACCGTACCCCCCCCCCCCAACAAAAAGCTGACTACGGAGGAGAGAATTTCGGGGTCAGCTCGTAGTCATGCTCACCGAATTCGATTATTTTCAAAAATATATTCAAGTATAAAGTTTAAACAAATCAATCGAGAACGATACATACATATTACCAGTAGCAAAAAATCGTCTTTGAAGTGTTTAAAAAGATGATAATAAACGAACGAACAGTTGATTTCTGTGCTTTTCATGTTTTTGCCGTCTTTTCTCTTTTCAATTCAGAATTTTTTAATTGAAAGCCAAACACTCTTTGTGTGTGTGTGTGTGTTTTTGTTTGACGAAGGGAATTTCAAATTGTTAAAACAAAAAATCGAACTGCCTGCTGCTCCTTCCGAAACATCATCAGCGATCGAGCGCAGATAAGAATCTATTCGCTGGTGTTGTTGTTGTTGGTTGTTGTTGTTGTTGTTGTTATTGTTGTTGTTGTTGTTGAACATTGTTGTTGTCGTTGTCCTCGTTGAACAACAGCAAGAACAACTTTTCCGCCGCTGAAAGTGTGTTGTTGCTGCTTCCAAACACAACAACAACAACAACAAAACGACGTGCCGGAAGCAAGAATGTTTGTGTGAAAAGTTTGCTTTGTCCAACTTTCTCTATCGGCCAAAAGTTTACAAAAAAATTTTGTTTTTGAAATTCGCTGCTTTTTCGAAAACAAAAATATGATTTTTGCAGATGATTGTTATTGTTAATTGTTTAATTTAATTGTGTTTTTGTTAAGTGTGTGTATGAACTGCTAAATACTAAAATAATTGGAGTTATGCAGAATTACAAAAAAAAGGAAGCAATTCCTAGTTAAAAAATCTCGTATTATCAATGCTGGTGGGAATTGAATCATTTTTGAATCCAAATGAGCCGAATCCGGCTAATTTTTTACGATTTTGTTTGCTCAAAATTCGTTGTTTGACTCTGGAGTTGAAAATTTTTTGGATACAAAAAGTGTTCAAATGATAATTTCAAAACATTTTTTAATCCGAATCCACCGCTCAACTGAGGATTCAAATACATATTATTTTCAAATACGGATTCAAATACATATTATTTGAGGAATCATTTGACTCCGGATTCAAAAATGATTCAAGTCTCAGCGCTGATCAATGAATTGAATGATAAAATCTTATTAGCCATAGTGATCAATGAATGATAAAATGTTATTATTTAACATTGTATTTTAAAATAGAAGAAAAAAATTTTCAGAAAATTGCTTTGAAATAAATTGGCAAATTGCTTTTTTATTATGTGTTTTTGTTGATTTGAAGACATCAATACAGGGTGACGCATCCTTGTGGCGCAATTTGAATAGCTCTAACTTTTTTTAATTTTTGTTGAAATTTCAAACTTCTTTTTTTCCTGAATCCTCGGACTCTAGGATTTTGTTTAATACCTAATAATTTATAAAAATTTATTATACTGGAACAAAAAATGACGACACCAAAAATTGCAACCCACACGGTAATTCGCGGCGAGTGGGGTGGTTCTTCACGATACCGGGGATTTTCCTTAGTCCAAAAACGAAAGTTTTAGTGGTTCACGTGTCCGTAGATGTGAAAATGAACTTCATCTGAAAAAAGAATCCTTCCAAAAAATTGTGCATCACCAGCAGCCAAATCCAATTGCGAGGTGGCATGCACAACGCGAGTTTAGTGATCAATTTGGTAATTGATAAACAGGAACAAACAAAGAAAAAACAGCAAAAACAAACAAAAACCATCAAAAAACAAACGCAAAACAGCAAAACACAAACACAAAACAGCACATTCAATATCCGTTGAATTGACTGTCGTGATGGCATTCCTGCGTTTCTGGCCAAACTTGGAGTGCTGGTATACGGGTCCTCGAAGAATTTGGCCAAAACTTCTTCAATTCTCAGTACCGTTCGCATATGTTTCTTCTGAGCTGAGTCTTCGGTTTCTTATTGGCGACGCTACCTGTTTTAAAGAACTTTTTCCACCAGCAACGAATGGTTTTGTCATTCCATTTTAAGAAGGCAACTTCGGCTTTTTGGAAAAATTAACTAAAATTTTAAAATTTTAGAATAGACAATGAAATTAAACCAAATCATAAATTATTAAGTAATAAACACAATCCTAGAGTCTAAGGATTCAGGAAAAAAAAGAAGTTTGACATTTCGACAAAAATTTGAAAAAGTTAGAGCTAATTCAAAAAAGATGCGCCACCCTGTATTTGTTTGAATATATGTACATATTTGCCTACAGTATATCTCGTCCTATTTGTTGTGTGTGAAAAAGTCGGTTGGCCCATTAAGATATTTTTTAGTTTATTTTAAAAGTACATTTTCACCAATTTCTAGGTTTTGAATTTTTCCGCTGAAAGAGACCAGACCTCGTCAAAGTTTATTTCGAACTTTTTTTGTAGCTTTCTCCTCGTTTTCCGACAATTTTATAATTGAAATTAAACAAATAAGCCAAAGATTCTGTTGCTATTTTTAACACAAATTTTTGCGTCAGATACAGCCACAGCCAGTCATCTATAGCAGCAGCAGTAGCAGCAGCAGCTAACATCAGCAGCAGCAGCAGCTAACATCAGCAGCAGCAGCAGCTAACAACAGCAGCAGCAGTAGAAAAAACGGATTAATGCAAACAGTCACTTTTACGCCAATTTCGACAATTTGCGGATTGTTTATTTTATTTGCTGTGAGAATTGTCATTCCACTCTACTATTCCGTCGTTGATTAACAGTTTTGTTAATAAGTATTGCTGCGACTACTGATAAAAAAATAACTCAATTCTCAATTGCCGCGTTATCAGTTTCGATTATCAACCGTCGGGCGGAATCAAAAATTAGCTGCGATTAGCACACACACACAACTGTGGCAGCCAGCAAAAATTTCGTCTTCGAAGAATTTTTGGAATTTATGTGCGAACAAAAAGCCATCACTTTTCACTTTTCGAAATTGCGAAATTATAAATATTGAAAAGTGACAAAATAAAAATCGAAGCGAAAAGGCTCAAATGTTTGCGACCACTTCGTCTTCGTATAAGGCGCCCGCCCAACAGCTACCGTCATCTATGCAACAGCAGCAGCAACATCAGCAACAACAGCAGCATCAACAGTACATGTAATATTTTGTACAGGTGTCAAAAAATCACAAAAATTGAGCACACAAAAATTACAGTAAGCATACAAGCTGGGCGCAATTACATACATAAAAATATTGAAAAAATTTGTTTATTCAAATTTAATGATATTTACATAAAAAGTTTTTTAATTAATATTTATAAGATCGAGCAAATTTAATGAATTAATTAATTTTGAGGATGCCAAAATCGCCATCGAACGCGTCGCTGATGATGATGGAGGCGCGACGGAACTCGGGCAGCATTTCTCCGACACAGGTGTCGCTGCGCAGCGGCGCGAGTTTTGTGTTCGGCTGCGGACAGGCTGCTAACACCGTCGGCACCGCCCACAGCAGTCTTGACTCAGCGTCGTTGATTTTGGCCGGCACGATGGAGGAGCAATCCTCTCCGCCCACTATCAATTTGCAAATTTTCGTGCCTGAGCTTCAGATTCAGGTGAAAAATGTTTGGAAATAAAAAATATAATTTTTTTGTATTAAATACATGTATGTACATACATCTAAACAAGAGAGTGGGCTTGATTAAATTGTTTACTTTTCTCTTTTATTTTTTCCAACTTTTTCTTCCGCTTCCGCTTTCTCTCTCTCTCTTTCTCTTTATTTCTCTCTTTCTCTCTATTTCTCTCTCTTTCTCTCTCTTTCTCTCTCTTTCTCTTGTTCCCTCTCTTTCTCTCTCTTGTTCTCTCTCTATCTCTCTCTATATTTCTCTTTCTCTCTTTCTCTTTATTTCTCTCTCTTTCTCTCTCTTTTCTTCCTCTGTATCTGTTTCTTTCTCTATCTCTCTTTCTCTGTCTTTCTTCCTTTATTTTTTTGTTCTTTTCTGTTTTTCTCTTTCCCTCTCTCTCTTCTACTATTTTTTCCTTGTTTCTCTCTTTCCCTCTCTCTGTCTCTTTTTTTTCTTTTGCTATTTACCTCTCCCCTTTTCTCTCTGTCTCACTCTCTCTGTTTTCCACTATTTCTGTAATGTGTATTTTCCATCACAAACAGTCAAAACATTTATGACCAAACTTAAAATAACTACGAGACAAGAAAGAATAACACTACAAGAAGGACAAAACGAAAAAGAAATGAGCAAAGATGGCCTTTTCCTTACTTCAAGTAGCACTTATGTGGAAAATTATACTTTGAAAATTTTTGTTTTGCTTTGGAATATTTTACATATTACTTCAAATACTATGCATGCATACATGCATATGTACATACATATGTATGTATGAGAAAATCCGATTTTCACATTTTTGCCAAATTTTTGCTTACAAAAATTCAAATTTATTATTAAAATCTAAAAGAATAATTTCAGAAATGTCTGACGTTGTGCGTGGAGGAATTTGTGTGGGACATCAAACGCAAAGTGTTTGACTCTTTGCCACAGGTTTGATACCGTTATTATTTATTTATTTGTTTATTTATTGAAAAATGACGTAGATAGGTGAATAGGTTAAGAAAAATTATAAATTTTGTAAAAAATGAAAAATTCTTCAACCCCAATCAAAGCTAGCGTTTTCAAAACCGGTCAAATTGTATAAAAATAATTTGACCTTGATCAGTTGTGACCAGTGTTTGTGTAACTTGAAGCGTATAGATTGGTCTGCAAATCCATGAAGATATCAGATTTATATGTACATATTGTAGATGTAATTTGAATAAATTGCGCCTTATTTGCAATAATGGAATGCAATAGATATGTACAAATTGGATCTATGTATGTAATTTGAATTCATATTGCATTTACCTTGCTCCGATTGGAGTACATTTTTAGATCCGCGTGGATCCCAAAAAAGGATTCAATTTACACAACACTTAACCTTTGATCCAGTTTACTGATTAAGTTTACTAAGTGACCGGACTTTCCGGTGAATCATTTTATTCAGATTTATGTTTTCCCCGGGCATTAGCGTTACGCTGAAAATTGTTTATTTTCAAAGTAATTTATATGTATATAATAGGTACATATGTATATAAATTTCTGTGTTTTTCTTTTGCTATTTTAAAAATGGACTATTTTCAGCGTAACTAACGCTCGGCCACCGTTGAATCATTTGAAATACATATTTATTGCACTAATTTAGCTTTTATTTTTTCAGAAATTCCAAGAGTACTACAACTACGGTCTGTTTCTGCCGCCGTGCGACGGTCGCGCCGGCAAATTTTTGCTGGAGGACCGCCCCATTCGCGATTATCCCTTCCACGACTGTGTACCGTATGTTGAGGTATGATTTACTTGCTAGATTAGTGTACAATGAATGAATATAATAAAAATATATGTATAATTTTCAAATCATAAAGTTGAAATAATTAATATAATACCGTATTATTTTATGGTACTGTAGACTACTTTACCGTTTCGAGGTACTGTAGACTAATCTACCATTTTGTGGTACTGTAGATCAATTTACCATTTTGTGGTACTGTAGACCAATGCTGCACAGTAACAATGAAAGTTTTTATGTAAATAATTGTCTAAAATTAAACAACAAAAAATGCTAAAAAAATTCGCGAAAAGATTAGCCTAATTTTTGCCATTTTGCAAACTTTCTCTTCGAGTTTTTGCGGAGGTGAGAAAATGCAAATTTGCACTTTTTCCATTATTCAAACACACTTTCCAATCTTGATCGTCGCAATGTTTTGCAGTTGAAATACAAAAAGCGAGTCTACAAAATGCTTCAATTGGACGAGAAAGCGGTGAAGAATTTGCACTCCAAGGTTGGCTAATTGAAAATTTGTATTTATCATATCTACACAATAATAAGAAGCCAATTACGTATTTGGCAATTCAATTGTTTGGCAATCATGAATTCGATTTTTGTAAATTTTTGTATCAACAAAAAAATTGTTTACAGAACAATTTGAAAAAGTTCATGGAGCACGTTCAAAGTCGAAACGCGGAGAAGATCGAGAAAATGTGCCGCCAGGGCCTCGACCCCAACTTCCACGACGCGCAAGGCTACACGCCGCTGACGCTAGCCGCCGAGGTGCGCGACAACCGCGACGTGCTCGTCGCGCTGGTGGGCGGCGGCGCGCACCTCGACTTTCGCAGCAAAGAGGGACAGGTACTGTATTCCATATACGTACACCGATTATATGTGCATATGTGAAATACACGGAATTTTACACTTTTCTAGTATTACAAAATGGTAATAAATGGAGAATCGAATAAAAAAGAATTTTACGATTTGGTTAAAAAAGTTAAAAAAATTATAACAAAAACAAATCCGACAACATATGTATTTGGTCCACCGCTAACGTATTTGGTAAATACATAAAGTACAGGGTGTCCCAACGAAATCCCCTGATTTTGGACTTGAATAACTTTTTTTCATTTTGCACCTATTTTAATAAAATTTTAGGCAAGGTATGAGAATTTTTGACTATGAGAAAATCTAGGGGAAAATTGGTTTCGCTACAGTAACCCGGTGGGCGGAGCCTATTTTCAACTTTTTTGTGCGCGCTCGAATCGAAACGTGAGAAAACTCATTCGAAAGAGCGCGCAAAGTTAGTAATCTTTCACAAATTTTACCTGATTTGGTAAAGTGAAAAAGGAGCTATAAAAATAAATGGAATTTTTGTCAAAAAACAATAAATTTCTTCAACAAATTTATGAAAGAAATTATTCAAGATTAAAATCAGCTGGGACACCCTGCACAATGCCAATAAATAAATATGTATTCGCTATAAGTTGCAGACAGCCCTTCACCGCGCCGCCTTCCTCTCGCTCAAAGACAATGTGAAGGCGCTTATTGAGTTGGGCGCGTCGCCCAACTATCGCGATCTCATCGGCCTGACGCCGCTCTATTACAATATGCTGACCGCGGAGTCGGATCCGATGCTGGCCGAGTTGTTGTTGAGCGAGGGCGCCGAGGTGTTCGTTCACGATATGCACACCAACGACCCGCTACACCAGGTCATATTCTAACTTATACATATATATTCAAATTATTCAAATTTGAACATACAGGGTGACCAGAAAAAACCCGGACAAGTGTTTTTATCAATAATTTATTAATAAATGAAAATTCCATAAA
>SAUE01000333.1:12569-29258 GCA_009724625.1 Deladenus siricidicola | reverse complement strand
AGCAAGGTGGGGAAAGCACCCCCCCATTGAATTTTTTTATGATTTTTTAAATAAATCGGAGATAAAATTTCAAATTTTTTGGATTTTTCGCTACATTTAATAAAATAAATTAAATTGATTACCCCCCCCCCATTCCAAAATCCTAGATAACCAATGTTTATTGCTCTCTTTCTCTCACTTTCTTTGTTTCTCTGACATTCTTTGCTTTTATTCTTTCATAGGTTTTGTATCGTTTTAATTTTTCGTCTATTTTCTTTTCTTTTCTGAAATATTATTACCTCCTTTCTGGTTCTCTCTATGCTCACTCACTCACACATGTATGTATTTGTTTTAGCTACACCTCTTCGCGTACCTCGTTGGAGCCAAGCGAATGTGGCGACGAGCCCCAACAACATTCCTACCAGCAACAGCTTCAAAACGGCTCAATGCTGTCGATGACGTCGTCGGCGTCGTCGTCGTCGAATACGCTGGTCGACAGCGCGAATCTGGCGTCCGCGGCCGTCGCCGCTGTTGGCAGTGGCGCGGATGGCGCCGTGCGCATCGCAATTTCGCCCTTCTCCTCGTCGGCGGCCGCCGCGGTGACGACCGCCAAGTCGTCGCCGCAAAGCATTGGCACGCCGCCGACCAGCCGCGTAACGCTCATTAGTCAGCAGCTCGAGGACACGTACGGTAGCGTGACGTCCACGATGACCAATAACGTTGGCATTCGACGTCAGGCGGCGGTTACAGTTACTCCGCCGCCAAACGCCAACGCGGCAAGACCGCTATTCCTCGAAAATCCGACGCATACGCCGGTGATCGACTACGATAGCAACGGAAGCGAAGAGAAATACGGTAAAGCGATAAACCGCGCGCCGTCGTCCGACTCCGGCAAATCCTCCATCGAATTGAATAGTTAGTTGACTAATTTACTGATTTGCGTACTGTGGCATACATACAGTAAGAAGACCGTAGCTGGCCAAACCCAAAAAATTAAAAAATTACAAACAAAATAAAATAAATATGTAAAAAATAAATATGTATTTCAATTACTTCAACTCACATTTATGTACCGATGAGTCGAAAATCACCGAAAATCGAAATAGGAAAAATTTGTCGAAAATCGAAAATTTCACTAAATTTTTCAAAAAACTTAAAAAAATTCTCATAAAAATGTCACATTTTGAGTTAATTTTGAATATATTATATGTAAAAAAAATCATAGTGGATTTAACATTTAGGCCCGACGAGCGACGAACCACGCGGCGGCGACCCCGACGCGTTCCGCACAAAGCCGCTAGCGGAATGGAGCGTGGAGGACGTGGGCTTCTGGCTGGCAAATTTGCGCCTAGACGAACAGTATGCGCGCACGTTTTCCGCGCGTGGCATAAACGGAGCGCAATTGGCGCGCTTTGACCGCGCAAAATTCACACAAATTGGCGTCACGCGCGTCGCCCACCGCCAAGCTATGGAGCAATCACTCAAAGAATTTCGCAATGTGAAATGACCGAAGAGCGCGACAGGCGGCTGCGCTGTGAAAATAGCACAGCCGAATAGCGCCGCGATTAATTTAGAATATTTTGAGGAACGCCAACAAATCAGTCTAATCTAATAAATAGAACAAAAAATTGTCGATATCACACAGTAGTCTTTGATTTTATCGTATTTCTTTTCTCTATTATATGTATTGTAGTTTTTATGAATTATAGAAATTTTAATTTATATATATGTGAGGATATAAATAGAGAATGGAAGATATAGAAAATTCCGAAACCAACACATCCCCCCCCCGAAAGATAATTTAAAAAAATAAAAAATAATAGAAAAAAATAATTTCAAAAAATAAAAATTTTTTTTTATATATTTTGTAAAAGACCTTTTTTGCACTTACAATACATTCACAAATACCCGTACAATATTTCCATTAATTTCGCTGTGGTTGTGGATTTCCGTTAGCTGTTCTTCATCATCATCTTCGCTTTTTTTTTGTACTTTTCTGAAATTTTAAATGCCTTTTTTGTGAATTATTTTTTATGTTATTATGAACATTTTTATTGACAATTATTTTTGCATGTAATGTTTATTGGCAATGTGTTTATAATTTCCTACGCATCTTCAGCAAAAAGTTCTATGAAAAAGTTAATGTTTAATTGAAAAATAAAATTGAAAACTTGCAGAAAGCGAACTTCATGCACACACACCACACACACCAACACATACACACACAAACACATACACATACACACACATATACATACCAGAGGTGTAAAGAAAGTCGGCGGCAGAGCGCCTACCGCCACATAGAGAGTCGACCGGCACACATCGCAGTCGATTTTAAGCAATGTTTGGGCTAATTTTGTTGATCTCGATTTTAGGCAGCGTAAATTATCTCGCATGTGGTCAGGGGTTGCGCTGGTGGAAGGAATTTTGGCGTGTACCAACGCGTCGTCGCCTGGTCTGCGCAAAATGTTCTAATCCAATTCCGACAAGTTGTTTTGGTAGGGGCTGACACGCACTTTTTGTGACTGACATTACTTCAAGCAACACAACTTTTGACTAACAATTCATAACGAAACCAGCTACACGTTAAAATGACCGCAATAAAATGCTCTTTTAAATGATATAGGGGACATTTGTTTTTGTTACCCGACACTTGCCAACAACATTTCTGGGGCAAATGTCTCAGTCTGGGGCGCAAATGTCGGTGCGCAAGTGTCGGGGCGCAAAAGTCTGTGGCGCAAATGTCTGCCAACGATTTGTATCAATTCTTCAAAAAAATCAACAATTGTTAAGAACTTATGACTCAACCTAATACATATGTACATATATAGTATTCTCTGCAAAAAGTATCGAAAAGCGCGCCGAATGAAGAAAACCCTACGCCGCCTACCTGCCTCGGTTGGTCTAAAATCGCATTTCTTGAGATTTTGAAAAACAATTTACTGCCTAAAATGGTCTAAAAAACTACTTTAGCAAAAAGCTGAAGTTTTGGTAAAGTTTCGGCCAAGGCAGCAACAATTATTCGTTGTGCGTAAATATTTTTTGGTCTATTATTGTAGAAAAATTATCTAAAAACACTTGTAGTTTTACCTTTTTATGTTTTTTTTTCAAAAAGTAGAAATGAACCGACAAAATGAATTTGAAAAAAGTTCAAGTCGCCAGTTAAAATCATTGTGAAAAAATGAATTGAATTTGAACTTTGTTCAAATTAACTTGAACTAGAAAAGTTCAAATGAATGTCATTGAATTTCATTAGAACTGAAGAGGAAAATCATTTGGTTTGAAATGAAAGCGCTCTTGTGTAACGCTAAAAACATTCTTATGTAACGCATAATCGGAAAAAAAGTAACATTACTTTTGATCATAAATATGTATTTAATACTACAATACATAAATAGTGCACTCCGCTAACTGTACCTGTACATACACAGTTCATTGACTGCAGTTTGTCATCAGAAGTGCTCTTGTTTTGCGCTTTTCGTTTTGCAACTTTGAGATTCATTTATTAGCAATTTTTTGTGAAATTATATTTTGCACGGCTCACCTCCTCCTTCCCTCCCCCCCCCAACTCCCCCGAAATTCCGACGATTGTTTGAGCTTGTTTTGCAATTACGCCGCTTTTTTTCTTCAACCACGCGGTGAAAAATATCGGAAAAACAGAAAGAAGTGTATGCGAAGACTTTGGACTTCGTAGTTTGTACTTTTTCTTTTTCCTTTCGCTTCTCTGACTGGCGAAAAACGCATTTTACCGCCGCTATACATATGTATGCATGTATGTATGTATTTTGACTACTCGTTTTTCTCTTTTTTATGTATTTTGTCTGCCCGCTTTTCTCTTTCTTTCTCTCTCTCTATCTCGCTGTATTTCTCCCTCTCTCTCTCTCTTCTTTCTTCTCTCGCTGAAAGACGATGATGGCTTTGGCTACTATTGAATTTTTGCGTGAATATGTATGCATATATCTCGTCATCCAATCATGCATTAGTCTACAAAATTATTGCTTTTGTATCGACCGACCCTTCTTTTTCTTTCATTTTCTTTGCTTTCTTCTCTTAAGTTTCATTTATTTCGTCTTTCAAACTGCTTTCTTCAAATCAAAATTGACTTTTCGTTTGTCTTATCTTCCTGCGTTTACGATTTTTTTTTGAACAGCTTTTACGGTCTTTTCCTCCAAAAACACAAAATTCAATTTTTATAGCATTTTTATGCACTTTGTTTGCCTTTTGGAGAATGTTTTACGGGCTTTCGCATAGCTCTATAAAAGCAATTTTCTTCTTTGATTTCTACAATTTTCCCATTTTTTTGGGGTTTGATAATCTCTATTTTCGAAGATTCATCAAATGTAGAGAAAAATGCTTGCTTAAGGCACACATTTCCCCAACTTTAATCGCTAAGAAAGAAAGAAAGAAAGAAAGAAAAGCCCCTTGTCCTTGCCCCAGACGAAAAAGAAGGCGGAACGGCCGGCCGGCCGGCCGCCGCCCCTCCCTCCCCTCCCTCGTGCTCAAAAACAAAGAACGAAGAAAGAAGGGAAAAACGGATAAACTTGCAGAAAGAATGATTGGCGAAGAGAAAAGAACACAGAGCAGCAGAAAGAAAAGTTTTTGCTTCTGGCCTATTTCGCATTATTTACATTTAGTTTTGATGCATGCCAAAATTGTCAAAAGATTTTTGAGATCTTTTTTGTCTCATCTCAAACAACAATATTCATTTTTTCCTATCGCCATTTTATTTCATAATTTTGCATTTTTGATTGATTCATTAAGGTTCAATTATCAAATTTGAAAAAACAACAACCAAAAACGTCAAAAACAAATAAAAATGTATTTTTATGATGTATTTTTATGTTCATTTCAGATCGTTATATTAAAATTTTGATAAAATTTCAATTACGTCTGTGCATTTCTATTGTAGCTGAGTATTTTGATGCACTCACGTCTGTGCTTGTCTACTGTAGCTGAGTATACATATTGGCAATTAACACATATTGACAATTGACTTCAAAATAACTCATTTCTGGTCGGCATGTTTTGATCCCACAGCAAATGATACATAAACTGTACATCTAATGCATTTTGAAATGTTATCAATTCCGTTTTCACGGTGATTCCTCTAATAATTGTCTACCAAAAATTCGATAAAAAATATCGAAATTCTATTTTTACCATTTTTGCGTGGATGGAGATTATGAGAAAAACTAAAAAAATTGTGATGATATGTAAGTAGCGTATATGTTGATAACCATCTGCAGAATATGATGTGTTTTACCCAGAAAACGATAGTGATCGTAGTGGGTAGCGGTTAGCAAAGCAGAGAAATTGGTGATAATTTTTTAAAATTATTGTTTAAAATTGAGATGAGTGAGAGAGCGAGAGGGAGCGAAAGAGATAGAGAGAAGTAGAGAAGCAGAACGGGGTTGGAAGTTCTTGATTCTATTCCACAAATTAATCATTTCTCCCCGTCCTTCTTCCTTCACTTTTTTTTATCACGTCGAGGAGATCATTGATTGGGAGGATCATTAAGTAACAAATAACGGCAACCTTTGAACCCTCCGAAAAAGTGCACTTTCTTTCTTTCTTCATCAGAACAATGTGAAAAAGAGATTATGTTGAATAAATAAGTGGTTTTAAAATTGAATGCCTTTACTGACTGATAATATTTTTATTTATTTCTAATAAAACTTTTGAATAATCTTTTTCCTTCTATACTTAAAAGGCAAGCCAGTTTAAAAGGACATCTATTTCGTTACTTTGGGATTTTATACATTTTTCCAATTTCTATTGGTCTTGAAATTATTGAAATTATTATAATATGTATAATATCTATAATATGTATTATATGTATTACATTATTCATTCATTGCGATATATGTATATGTATGTATGCGCAGTGGTATTTTCCAGTCATTGTTTATAGTTTTGTTCGGATAATTTCCATTACTGAGAAATCTTAATTTTGATGAATTAAAGATATTTAATATGTATGATTATCATTCTCAGACATATTGCTCGAGTGATCCTTTTTTGATTTTTGAAAAACATTAAAAAAAGTATTTTTCTCACCAATTTCAGTTGATATTTTATTTAACCAATTTTTATAATTCAGTTCAGAGTCCATCATGCTGCTGGGGAAAGGGGGTCCGCCTGTTGGGTCTACTTCTCACCTCCGGAGGCGATTTTATCGATTTTATGTATATGTATAAAATAGAAAGATATTTCTGGTAGGGCGGAAGCAAAACTTAAAGTTTGAAGGCGAAACTTTTTCTGAATATCCAACACTGCCGGGGCACTTCGTAGTGGTTAGAGAAGCAGGTGACAGAAAATATCTTGAGTGTTAACGATCAGAAAAGCAACAAATTTTGTAAAAAAATTCCGATAATACACATTTTAATTAAAAAAGCAAATTTTAATTAGAAATGCACATTTTTTGTGATGAGAATTTGTAAATATACCAATAAAACGACGATTTTCACTTCTTTTTTTTTGTTTTCCATTCTGCGAAGCAGCTTTTACAGCTAATTTTTGTGTTTTCGAAAGCATACATATTGTGTCTGTATATTGTGTCTGTGTGTCTATTGTGTCTGTGTGTCTATATACATTTAGCTGCTTGGTGTGTGGGGATTGGAGATAAAAAATATAAAGAATTTTTTCAAAACAATTTAGCTTAAATTTTCTTAAATTTTGTGCGATGCATAATGTGTTCATTGAAACAAGAGCGTAGCGATGGGAATAATAGGAAACTCGCTATTAATGGATTCACGCTGAGGTTTAGATTCACGGAATATATAAAATTTAATTTCGAGTAGAGAGAAAACGGTGAAAAATAGGAAAATTTGGGATTTATGTATACGTGATTTTTTGAATCTTCGTAGTCTCCACCCCAAATCTCCTTGGGATTTTTGTAATCAAAAAAATTTGAAATGGAAATGTTTATGTAAGAAATATATGGTGGAAAATATCAGCATAGAATGTATGTATTACATGGAAAGAAACATAAAGATAAGGAAAAATGTTGTTGAGAAAATGAAGGTTTATGACGTATGACTTTGATATATGGATTAAAAGGAGTTTGTTATTTTTTCAGCCACTCATTAAATTATTTACCCATGTGCTAGAGGACAAAGTCCCATTTCCATGCGGACAATTTATTGATCTACGGCGAACAGACGAGCAACAAACACATTATTATGATGGGATAGAGAGCAATTGTTGCAACGTGCATGTGCGGAGAGAGAGTCGAAAGTGCGGAATTTTATGGAAGTTGTGACGGGCATCATATGCATTATAGATAACATTTTCGTTTCATTTGATAGGATATTTTAGTGTGTGAAAGACGGAAATGAATAAAAAATTTTCAAGGAATAATAGTGAATCAATGTGCACATAGTCTAGATTTTCTCCAAATCAACTTTTTTTAATTTTGTGCACGTGGTTACGTTAGCATAAAATACGTTAGCATTTCCGACGTAAATTGAAAGATTTTCTCGTTACCTTTGGCTATGTTACGCATTAGTGCGAGCGCTTTATAAACGTAACGTGTGTAATGACCACCAAAAACGTCTAGACTTGAATCGAAGATGTTGAACATATCCTGAATGGCGCAGTTGATAGTACCTTTTTCACTAGCACAAGTCCTACTTTTATTTTTGACATAAACGCAAAACAACAATTCGGCGACAAGACAGGGGCTCAATATATTTTTGCCAAAATGCTTCCAATACTCATACTCAGGCATGCTTCCAATACTCATGCCTGCTTTTGAAGCTTTAAGATTATTGAACCCAAATATGCTTTATTTAATTCTACTGTACTGTACGGTTTGCAGCAATTATACAAGTTAGAGAAACAGAGATTTTCGTAAGTGTATGTCAAATGTCAAAAATAAAAAATTGATTTCATAAATCCATTTTTCATATCGAAATTCATGAACTGAACTTTTTTTGAGAAAAAAAACGAAAAACTTTTATGAACTTTTCCAATCACTGATCGAAATTCGTGACACAAAATACTGTAATGTCAAACACAAAAAACTGCAAAAATTCAACGATTGACATTCTTTTGGCAGAATGCCAAACACTGAGCGAATTCGTTCAAATGTGATTTTTCTCAGGTTTTTCTTTGAGGCCAAGTATGCCGTGAAAACCTCTGCAGCTGCAAAAACCCAATGTTCTTTCCACTTTGCACTTTCTCCTTTCATTTTATCTTTGTTATTTCACCACTTCGTCGTCCATGCATTTTCAACGATTTTTTTCTTCTAGGAAAGTTTTTCTGCACATGTCTGACAATTTTTTTCCGAGGAAGAGGAATTGGTCTCACAAGAATTTTCGGGGGGAAATTATTCGGTGTACTTTGTTTTCATAATTGCCATATTAATGCATTAGGTGTAATTAAACCTTTTTAATCGACTTTGTTTTTCTGAAATTTCATTAATATATTATAGATAAAAAATTTATTGGGATCTACGTGCCAAAAATTACGAAATTATCAAATTATAAATTGTGTAAACATTTCATATATTACTTGTTTATTTATTTATTTCAACTGAACACAATTCTGTGGTATGTTCTGGTAATAATTGAAGTTGGTATCGATTAATTTTATTTTTTAAATATGCATCATGCAGAATTAATGATGATTATGATTTCTTTTTGAGCCAAATTTAGCAAATTAGCAAGTAACCGATATTCATCCACCATTTTGAACGTTTTTTCGTTGCTGGGAGGTTAGTAGGAATTGTGTGTGCTCTGAACGAATTAGTCGTAAAAGAATCGTGAAATTCTTTTAAATATTCTCTTAATAAAGCGTTAAACAAGTTTGCTTGATTTTTAGGAGTATTTCGCAAACTATTTGAACTCATCATACAAATTGAGATTGCTTTCTTTGGATATTTGTAAATTAGACGTGACAACGAGGAGCGATGGCTGAGGCACACAACGTCGCCGCGCTCAGCTTCTCGCTGACTCATGACGGAATTTCCGTGTCCTACGACCAGGAATTGCTCCGAGACATATGGCACAAGTTCTCTCGGGCCTACAAGAGGAGAATTCATCGTTTCAAGGTACTTTTGCAATGAAATACATTTGCTATACGAAAAAGTAGTCATGAAAATTTATTGCTTTTTAAGCAAAAATTTGACATTATTATTAACATTTTAGAATGACTTTTTTGCTGGTATCTTTCCGGCAAATGTGCACTCATTGTTGATTATTTTGAGTGTGTCTACGTTGTTGTATATTTTTGATTATGACGTGACTCTCGGATTGGCGAGTTTGCTGAAGAATTACTTATTCTACTATATACTTGGGTATGTCTAAAAATTTTAATTAAAAAGTCTACATTTTTTATTTAAATTTTATTTTATTAAAAGTTCTATGTATAAATTCAATGTATAAAAAATTTATTTAAAATTACCACGAATCTTGTCACATAAGAAATTTTCCGCTTTTTAGTCAGGGCGTTTCGTCGAAGTTTTGTGGTGCTTTGGTGGCCGGTTTAGTGGTTTGGTTCGCGTTGGTGCAGATTTTTCGACTCTCGCTGAAATGGTTCCTCAGCTACAAGGGCTGGATGTACGAAAACCCGCACAACGGCAAGAAGATTTCCGCGCCCACCAAGCTTTGGTTTGTAAGTATTTTTGGAAATTTTTTCAATTTTTATTGTTAAAATTTGTCAATTTTATTGTTTAAATTTTATCTTTGTTAAACTTTTAATTTGAATTTATTACGGCTAATTTTAAGACGATTCTGCACATTATTGCGAAAAGCGGGCCGATGCTGCACTCGTTTCAAGGCGCTCTACCTCACTTGCCGTTGCCGTCGTTGGACAACACTCTGAACGAGGTGAATTTGAGTTTTGAAGATAAATATATATTTTTATATAACATTTTTACATTACAAACTTTGAATTTATTTCCTATTTAATTATATGTCATTATCTTAATAATTGGTCGAGTTTACAGCATTTGCGCTCTATTCGACCAATCTCCACGGACGATGAGTACAATGCGATGGTCGAGGCGACTGAGAAATTTCGTAAGGGAATTGGCCGACGTCTTCAGCGATACTTATACATTAAATCGTTCTTGTCGATCAATTACGTAAGTTTTACAAAAAAATAATAAATAAACAAATTACTGATTGAGCCGAATAGCTTTTTAAACTTTGTGGTTTTTTAAAAGTTGCATTTTCAATTATTAAAAAATTTAGGTGACCGACTGGTGGGAGGAGTTTGTGTACCTGCGACAACGAAGTCCGATTATGATCAATTCGAATTATTACGGTTTTGACACGCTCAACAAACACCCTACGAACAACCAAGCCGCCAGGGCCGCCAATGTGAGTGGTTTGAAAATATTTTAATGTTTTTTTTCAATTATTATATTTCTCTATCTCTCAATACAAGACTGCTTTATGTCAAAAAATTTGTTTCAGGTGACCTGGGCCGCTCTTCTTTTCCGACGGCTAATTGAACGACAAGAAGTTTCACCGGTAATATTTCAAACTCATTTTTATGTTTTTTTATGTTTGAATAAAGACTAACAGCTATTTTTGTTGGTGCAACAGGGAGCACATAGAGTTAAATTTTGTTCAATTAGGAATATGTTCGCTGTTATTTTTGGTACAAAATTCAGATTTTTAGAAACATTTAAAAATTGACAATTTGGAGAAAAGCAAGCGTTTTGCTTCTAGTATTTTTTGAATTTATTCCTTTCATAGTGGTCTGTTGCGCCGCGCACGAAAGTACCATTTTGCACAATGCAATACTCGCGTCTTTTCAATTCCTGCAGAACGCCTGGCGAGGAGGCCGACAATTTCCGTGTTTGGGACGACGCCAAGCACGTCGCCGTCTACTGCAAGGGTTGTTGGTTCAAATTGCCGATTCACTCGGGAAAAAGGTAGGGTTATTTTTTGTTTAGTTGTGTTTTGAAATATCTGCTGTGTAATATCGTGAGCTTTTTAAATTTTTTTATTAATTTGTTTGAGAAATAATTTTTGAATATTATTTGAATTTCTCAAAATATTTTCAGACTCTTGGAGGCATGCGAATTGCAATTGGCGTTCCAGGAGATTCTCGATTCCGCTTTGGAGCCAGCCGCAGGCGAGAAGGAATTAGCGGCATTGACGGCTGGTGAGCGAACGCACTGGGCGGTTACGCGAAGGAAATACTTCAGCTCGGGCGTCAACAAAAGCTCCTTACATGCTATTGAGAGGGCCGCGTTTGTGGTGATTCTTGACGACGAAGAAGTTAGTTTTTTTGGAAATATTTGCTCGAATATTTTTTACTTTTATTTGTTGAAATGGGTGTTTGGTTAATTTTTTATAAGCTTTGTTAAGTTTAATTTTGAACAATTTTTGTTATTACAAAATGTTTTTAGGTGTTTTACGATCCGACAGACAAATCGAAATTGGATCATTGGGCTGCCAGTCTTTTGCACGGCAAGGCCTACGATCGCTGGTTCGACAAGTCTTTCAACTTCATTATCTTCAAGAACGGTCGATTTGGCATCAACACGGAACATTCGTGGGGAGACGCCGCAGTTACGGCTCACTTCGTCGAGTATGTTGTGCTTAAGGACTACTGCTTCAATGGCTACAAGCCTAACGGTGATTGTAAGGGAGAGCCAGAAGTGATCGTGCATCCGTTACGATTACAGTGGGAATTGGGTCAGGAAATTCAGGTACATTCATATTCCGAAAAAATAGGAGATTACATTTTTGATTTTTTACAATATTTTGAACAAATTTTAATAGTTTATGAATTTAGGGTGCCATTTCAACGTCGATGGCCGTGGCGAATAATTTGATAAATGATGTGGAAATGGCTGTTTTGGTTTGGACGGAGTATGGAAAGGGTCTCATCAAAAAGCTGAAAATCTCACCGGACGCTTTTCTGCAAATGACTTTGCAGTTGACTTTTTTCAGAGTAAGATTTTTTAGTTTTGTCGATTGTTATTAATTTTCATTGTTATTTTTATAGAATCAGGACAAATTCTCATTGACCTACGAGGCATCAATGACGCGCCTGTTTCGCGAGGGTCGCACCGAGACTGTACGATCTTGTACGGTTGAATCCTGTGATTTTGTGCGCTCTATGCTGGACGAGAGCAAGACGGTATATTTTGTTTTATCGAAAGTTACAGTGGATTATGCGTAGTTTGTGATAAGTCAAAGAATTTCTCTTGTAATTTTAGCTATTTTATTTGATAATTTCCAGCGGGAGGAGCGACTTCGCCTTATGCGAATTGCCGGCGAGCGTCATCAAGAGCTTTACCGGGCGGCAATGTGCGGTTACGGTGTCGACCGTCATTTGTTCGCACTGTACGTCGTTCAGCGCTACTTGGAGGAGCAGTCGGAGCTGATGAACAAGGTGATGCCACCCACATATCTGCTTTCCACCTCGCAGACGCCGTTGAATCAGTGTGAGGAGGAGGCGCGTGGGCTCTCCGAGGAGCAGAAATTGAGTTTGGTGTCGGCAGGCGGCGGATTTGGTCCCGTCGCCGATAAGGGCTACGGTGTATCCTATATTGTGGCCGGCGAGGATCAGATCTCATTCCACATCTCGTCGAAGAAATCGGCTGAAAATACGGTTTGTGTTTGAACAAATGTTATGAATTCATTTTTTGTCTATTAGTTTTATTTTTAGTTTGAAATTAAAAAAATTTCAAACTGTTGGCGAATCGGCATCGACAATTTTTGACTTATTTTTAGTCTAGAGGAGTTGAGTGAGCTGGTTACGAATTTCATATTAATCTTGGCAGGAAATATTTTGAAAAATCTTGATTTGGACACATCTTAGGAAATACACATTTTTTTGCTTGACGGCGTGAAATATAATAAAAATACCGGGTGATAAAAAAGTGTTCGAGTATCTTTTCATTAATTGTGCAATTTTTCAGAGTTCCGCACAATTCCGAATCGATCTGGAGAAAAGCTTGCGGGAAATGAGGTCTCTTCTCGTTTCCCCCTAAGCAACTATATGTCTATTGTCGTCTCCAGCTCTAGTGGTCGGTATGATTGAAGAAATTAGTAAATTTGCATGGAGAAAAATTTGCTTCATTTTCTTTATGCGGTTTTGTTGTTGACATGCACGTGATGTGTAAGAAAAGGGCGAGAATTTATGGGAATTTCTGCTAAATTTTTGTGCTTTCTCTAAATTCGTATAGTGAAATTCTCGCCCTCCTGTGAATTTCTTCTTCATCCATCCGTTATTGATATAAGTAAGAATAAAGTAATCTCAAAAAGACACTTAATCATTTGTATTTGTCATAGGTTTTCTTCTTGAGAAATAGACGCAATGGTCAGACTAAAATTTTCGAAATTTGAAAGCTTGAAAGGATTTTTTTTCATCCTTGAAAATTTTGAGTGATGGTTTTTTGATTATGTTTTTACCAAAAATCTTTCGTTTTGAATTTTGGCCATTTATATGTCTTCAATCGATGCAATTGCTCAGTTTTTTAATATTGTTTTCTTGTATGTTTTTTGAAATTTTCTATCGAAATGTTCGGCAAAAACTGAGTATGTTTTTCGAAAGCTCTCGAAGAGTTCCTTTTTTGACTGTAAGAGACAAAAAACAAAACAAAAAATGTTGCAATTTTGCCGTTTTCTGGACACCTGGCAATAGCGAACGCCTTGAAAATGTGTTTTCCGAGCGCTTGAAAGAAAGTTAAAACGACATTCACCCGGTTAGTCGAGCCGTGTATGTGGGTTCCTTGAAACCTATTGATTCGATCAACCGGGTCAAATATTACTCTCTCCACACTGTATATGGTATAAATAATATTTTCTCTTAAAGTGGAATATTTTTCTTTCTCATATTATAAAAATATGTATTGTAAGATATTGTTCATTTTCATTGCTGCTCTACCCTACTTCATGTTTTCAACCCTTTTTTGGTGGTGTCGAGAATGATTCTATCAGAAAAGCCTCGTTATCTGTTGTTTTCCAAGAATTTGGTGCTCACTTCGAAATGTAAATAATTTGACATTTTCGGGGCGAATTTCAAGGGGTCAGCCAACATAATCCCCAAGAGGCTTTTAACGTCGCTTGATGAGCCTTGATCGTTTATTGCATTTTTCTAGATTTTCCATGTCGTTCAGCAGTTTTGAAGCAAATGTGGGGAAATATTCCCAAAAATTTTAAGTTCGTCCCGCTGTGGCTTTGAGCTTTGCTTGGGGTTTTTTTGACATTTTTGAATATCAGATTCTGAACCGTGGCGTAAACCTGTTCAAGAGAACGCAAAACTAAAAAATTAAATCGGTTTCAGTGTCTCGGCTCAACATTGGTTTTTTCAAAAAAAATAAGAATTTGTTAAATTGTACGGCCTTTATCGAAATTTTTGTTTGAAAATTTGAATTTCGTCCAATTTTTCCCATTTTCCAACAAACCTTTTGACATTAATTAAGTTTTTTGAATGTACAATGATTAAAATGTAACAAGCGTGTATAAATTATGGCATTGATTGGGTAAAATAAAAATATTATTTGATGCATTCGTTTATCTTCAAATTACATTAAAACTCGAAAGGTTTGATCCTTCTCCAAATTATCACAATATACAATTGAATGGGTTCGATACGGTTGATTTAAGTGAATGCACTTAAATGAATGAAGCATGAGCGCGAGGGGAATAATATTGGAATCGCACCGTTTTACGGCGTAATTTATTTAATTTATAATGTTGGAATCGAACCTACATATGTAGTAAATATCATCTGATTCCCGAGTTGTGTGTCCATTCAATTGGGTACAGTTGTTGAATTCAATTGGGTACGGTTGTTGAAGCTCTTCCGAACTAATCGCTTGAAAAATTTTGAGGAATGAGGCTAACAAAGCTCCTCCGGCACTCAACTTCATATTTGCATTTTCATAACGTCGAGCGATGGCCGTCGGCCGTATTCGAGCAAATAAAGGAGGGTTGCTCGATTCAGCCGAACTTCATCACCGCCGAAGAGGAGAAACAAATTTTGGTGGAAGTTGAGCCGCACATGAAAAGGCTAAAATACGAAAAAGCTCACTGGGACGATGTAAGACAGAAAAAACTCCATTGATATTGGCCAGTGAGCGTGATGAACTTGAGCTTTTAGGCAATATATTTGTACCGGGAACGTGAGCAGAGGAATTGGTCGGTCGAGAATTCGTCGGTCATCGACCGCATTCAAAACGCCTCGTTCACGGCGGACCTCATCCGCTCTCCACACGTCCACATCCTCGACCTACACGAAGACGGCCACATTCGACCGCATGTCGACTCGGAAAGGGTGATCTTTCAAAATAGATAAATGAACTAATTTTTATCATTGAGAATTTGTAGTTTTATTATAGCAAACATTCGATTGAAAAAATTCGTGATCCATAACCAGTGGAGTCACTAGAATCCATGGGGGGGGGGGGATTCACGCAAACAAAAAATTTTAAACATCCCAAGAAGCACATGAAAACCCGGAGGCATCATTCATTCAGTTGGCACAGCGATCAGGGCTGGGCCGCAAATAAATTTCATTTGCGAAAATCGCAAATGAATTTTTATTTTCGCAAAATCGCAAATTTTTGCCCAAAAAAGCCGCAAAGTCGCAAATTTTGCCACCCCTGACAGCGATATAGAATTTTTAACCTACGAAGACTTCTAAATTTTTAGATTTTGTTTTATATTTAATAATATATTGAATGCGTATTTCTTTTAGTATTGCGGGGAGGTTGTTAGCGGCGTCTCACTTCTCTCCGACTGCGTTATGCGGCTGAGGCACGTGGAGAAAAAAGAGGAGTTGGTGGTTGACTTGCTTCTGAAACGTCTCAGCTTGTACAAGCTCAGGTATCAATTTCTTGATTTACGTTTAAAATTTCCTACAAAATCGCAAAATTTTATTGGTATTATATGTAATATTTTTAGTGGGCTAGGCAGACACGAATTTACCCATGAAATTTTGAGCGCCACCACGAGCGTCTTCGGGAAGGAGAAGATCGTGCGTGGAAGGCGGATATCGATAATTTGTCGGGATATTCCGCGCGGAAAACCGAAAGGCGACGAAATATTCAAAACCACGGGTCAAATCCAACTCGAAAGTGCATAAAACTTGGAATTTTGCAATAAAAGCCTCTTAGATTCTTGTTTGTCAATGCCGAAATCAGTTTAGTTTTTTAAAATTCGAATTTTTCGAAAATGTAAGCACAAGCACGTCCAATAATTAATCTACCAATTTTATGCCAAAAAAAGCCCAAAGGGATTATTCCCTGTTATTGAATGTCTTTTATACAGTATGATACAAATAAATTTCAGTGGGGAAAGAAGTATCAGTACAATGGTGGAAAAGCGTGGGAGAAAAATTGTAAATAGCCGCAAATCTCGAAAACAACGCAAAATGTGAACAATTTGGCTCAATATTTTTTCTTTCCAAAAAATAGCATCTAATTTATGAATTATGAAGTACAAAAGCCGGTAGTAAACCCCATACCCGCTTACAAAAGAAAAATCCAAAAAACCTCGTTGGTCAAATTCCCGATTTTCGACTACTTACTCTACCGCCTATTACTCCCGTCTGAGATTCTCGAGGCGCGCCTGCAAATCTGCGTCCACGTCCGCGCTCGTCTCGCCACCGGCGGCCACAGCTTGCGGCGCCTTGGCGCCGCCCTCCTTCTCCACGGCGACCTTAAATTTGAAGTGGAGTGGGCGTGGCTTATGGCTTATATAAAAGGAAGTGTTTTTTCGTCTTTTCCTTGGAAAAATT
>SAUE01000332.1:61196-76046 GCA_009724625.1 Deladenus siricidicola | reverse complement strand
AATCAAACCCTAGTTTTTCCTAAACGACTTGCTCAGTTTTTCATAAAAACCGAATTTGACCACGTATAAAGAGAGACCTTGTCAAGGCGAATCGAATGGTATATTTATTTGTACATAAAACATACAAATTGACAAAGTTGTAAAGCCTCGAACTTTTGAATCCGCTGTTTGAATCCGGATTCAATCGGATTCAAAACGGATTCAAGTCCCAGCACTGTTCAACTCATTTTGTTATACATATTTGATTTTTTTGATTTGATAAAATTTTATAATCTAATTTTTCTTATTTTTACATTTACTAAAGATTAAAACAATTAAAAACTTTGAAGTATTCCAATCTTTGTATCACTTTTTTGTACCATTGATCATCATCTAATTAAACGCAAACAACAAACAATTTTAGAAATTGGGAAAAAATAAGAACGATATTTAAGCATGCCAATTATAACAGTGTTACATATAATTATTAACTCGACCAAAACAACCACGTGACGAAATAATATGAAGGCATAAAAATAATTGAGTATTTAGGGGGAAGGGGACATGCATTCTATTGAGAAAATTTTCGGATTTTTTAAGTAAATCGAAGGTAAAAATCTTTGGATTTTTCTCTCCATTCACAAAATTTAATGTAACATTTTTAGTTGCCTTAGAGCTTTCAAAAAATAATTTTTGTAATTCGGAATTTTCTTCACAGTTCGTCATGTCGATCTCCTCCCCTTCCAAAATTCCAGATATGTAACTGACTAAATATATGATTTAAAACAAAATGCATATGATTTAAAAAATTAAAAAAAAGTATATTACAGAAAAAAAGCTTACTAATACAAACAAAAAAAGCCGAGTCCTGAAAAGTTTTTTAAAAATTTTTTTAGTTTTATGTTTTTAATAGGCAAAAAAATTGCTGCTAAATAGCGAAAGTAAATGAGCACTATTTTCATTGTGTTAGACAAGAAATGTAAAATAAATATTTGCTCAAAATTTTAGCAATTTATTCCTCGACGCCAATCGAGGAAGAGATGATACGTTGATTCGATAATAGAAGGTAATCAGTTTTATTTCCAGTAATTTCTTAATAACAAAGGACAAAAACTTTACATATTTATTGTAACCAGCTTCTCCTAAGTTACATAACAAAAAATCTGAATATTAAATTTTACTTATCAAAGGTTCAAAGGTTGAGTTCGGCAAAGTTAAATATGAAGTTTTATTTTTTTTTATAAAACCTTTTATTTTCGAACGTGAAGAGCAAATTTTTATAGTATGGAAACACCGATTTTAGATAGTTTAAGAACTGGATTTTAAATTTTTGAACATAATTTTTAAATTAAATTTTGATTTATGGCACTTTGCTGTTTCTTTTTTTCACACCAAAAACATTTAAAAAAATATCTTTAATATATTGTTTTTGCGAATTTGGTCTAAAATTAACATGCTGACATCGTGATATTGGGATTATTCAAAAGAAATTATTTTATTATATTATTATTTTTATTGCTTCTTTTTTTATACGTTGTTGATTAATTGAATCAAAAATTTGATTAATTTCAAATTCTGTATTTGATTTATAAGATATAGCTCAAATTTTGATTTGATTTGGTTTCATTTCTTGTTTTGTAAACAGTTTTATTTTTTACTCTTTGAGGTTTGTTTTTTTATTGAAGAGCTTCAAATTTTCGTTCTTTGGACTTATTCTTTTCACATATCGTACTGTATAATACATATGTATGTAAACGTAAACTAGATATACAGATGTATTAATTTTTGAAACATACACAATGTTCATTGTGTTCAAAATTAATGTTTAAAACCATCACATACAAATATTTTTTTGGCATCACGGTCGTACTTCAATAATTTTCAAAAATGAATTTTTTTTAATTTTTTGTTAAAGTAAAATCTTTTTTTATTGCTTAATTGTTGTTACTGACTTGTTGTTGTTTGTTGTTATTGATCCATTTTTTGCAACATATTTCGTTTGATATATTCTACCCTTTTACAGCGTATTCGGAGATTATGTCCGGATTTTTTACTTCCATCGACGGTAAAAAACGAGTTTTCAACGACCACGAGGAGATGGAACGTGTTCGTCACAATATGGCCCACTTAAACGTAGGAGGGCAAAGGGAACGCCGCGCCAACTTCAACTACGCTCCTAGTTACGATCAAAATTCATCCGACTACGCCAATCAGCGGTCTAGTTATCGCGAAGATCGCAGTCGTCGGGGTGAGGCGTACGCCGAGGAGAGACCCACTTTTGGAAAAATAGGATTTGCCGAACAGTCTAATGGCAGGGATAGGAGGTGGAACCCCAACCCATCACCGCCGACAAATTCCACATTCAGACGGCAAAGGGAGGAACGTAACGATTTTGGCGAAGGTAATATAAAAAAATATATATGTTGTAATAAATATTTTTGTTTTTAACACGCTTAATCAAGATTTTTTTACAAATTTTCTTGTTGAACGCTTATTTTATGTACTAAGATTTTAATACTGAGGTTAAAGAACTTAATATGTGTAAATCTATACTTTTAATATTTTTTAAATCACTTTTTCGAATTACAGGCGTGGATGAGCCCGAAGACAGTCAGCGTTACCAGCGCAATTTTTCGCCCACGCAACAACAGCATCGTCATTACGATAAAGTGAGTCGTGAGAGGGAGCGGGATTTTGAAGCGGCTCGCGCTGCCCGCAAGGATCGCGAAATTCCTTCAGTTCTGCACAGGATGCCGCCTCGAGAGGCGGGTAGTGCGCCACCGCCGCCACCCGCGGACGGCGCGGGCAAAAAAATCAGTAATTCTTTTTTATTTCTATTTTTCCTAACATTGTTCAAAAAATTTAACATTGTTGGAATTTTTTAGACGAAAAAACAATTTGGCGAGAAAACATTAATTAAATGTGACTTAAATGTTTTTGTTGTAAATAATATTTGCTTTTTGCAGAACGTGAAAAGTTTATGCCGCCGAAAAAGTCGGAGGTCGAATTATTCAACAAGGAGTCGCGAATTGAGTGCGGCAAACAGTTTGAGACGTATTTTGGTATGGAAAATGACGGTGCAGTTAACGTTACGGGTCCCGGTATTGGTGCCGATTATAATGTGCCCAGGATTCAGTAAGTTTTTGTTCAAAAAATTATTTTGTTTAATTTTTGGAATTTTTATATTTTTAATTACTTTTATTTTTTTAATTATTTTTATATTTTAGAAGTTTCGAGGAGTGCGAATTTTCGCCAGAAATAATGAAAAATTTGAATCTTTTGGACTTTAAGCGTCCGACACAAATTCAGAAATTTGTTATTCCGCTTATTCAGAGCCGGAATAAAGGTATTTTTCAACTTTATTTTAAAAATAATTTTTGAAAATACTCGCGTTTATCGTAGGTGACATTCTTGGACAAGCCATGACGGGAAGTGGAAAGACGGCCGCTTTTTTATTGCCAATAATCGACAAAATCCAACAAGTTAAGCGCACCACGGCCCCGGATGCCCACGCGCCGCTAGCGCTGATAATTGCGCCCACTCGTGAGCTGTGTCAGCAGTTGTATAATGACGCGCGGCGCTTTGCTACAGGTGCTTTTGTTGTATTTTTTACAATAGCTATTATTACATTTCTTTTTTTGTCTATTACACATTTCATTTTTTTGTTAAATTTTATTTTTTTGATTAATATGAGTTCTATTATTTTATAGGTAAACAGAAATATGAGCCTTGAAAAATTTTTTTTGATTTTTTTTTGTTTTTGGATTCTGCATTAAATTTTGCAAATGAGAGACAAAAGTTTTGGTCTCCCCTTCCCCCTTTATTCCGAAATCCTACTTTTTCTATATTTAACTAATAATAGTTTAAAATTACATTTAAGGGGATTATATTAATAAACAGTTGTTTATTACCTTTGCGAATGGTTGAAATAGAAAATTTTTTGTCTTACTATTATAACCTTCTACCACATTTCTAGGAACGGGTGTTACCGTACACTTGAACATTGGCGATATGCCGGTAACTTCAACTGTGAACAGTTTGCGTGACGGCTGTGACATTTGCGTGTGGACGATCGGCCGAGCGAATCACTTCATATTCAAAGACCAATACGTAATCTTTTCTCTCTCTTTTTGTGGAACTCAATTCTGAAGTTGTGTAAAACGCTCAAAATTTCGGAAATCTATCTTTTTTGAAAAATAAATCTATAATTTTGAATTATTTTAGGTTTCTATAAAGAACGTGTTGTTTTTGGTAATGGATGAGGCTGACAAGATGATAAGTGTATGTAAATTTTTTAATTTATAACTTTAAAAAATTTATTATTACATTTTAGGATGAAAACGAGTCGATCGTGCGTACCATTAAGGAGGATTGTGGAATTGTAAGATTTTTTTTTGTATGATTTCAGAAAGTTAACTTTCAAAGATTGAATATTTTTAAGTTGACTCGAATTGAAAATGAGAAATTCACCTATTGTAGTCGTTCTGAGGATTGATCAGTGGCGTATTTAATTTTTTAAAGAGGGGCTATGAAAATTTTCGGGTTTTTAAAAGTAAATCGGAGGCAAAAATTGAAATTTTGAAATCCCCTGCATTAGCAAAACGTAATGTAAAATTTTTGGTTTCCCCATACGTGTCATAAAAGAGTATCAAATGCGTCAAGGTCACAACACTGCTTAAAAAAAAATTTGTGAATTGTTTGTTTATTTCGATTTTATATGTATGTAAATTACAATTCCTCATTCATTCAGAATCCCAGGCATCGAACACTTTTGTTCAGTGCGACATTCGATGCGTGTGCTCAAGAGAAATTGAAGCGATATGTGGACGAACGAAGCACGTATTTCGTACATGTAGGCGATAAGAATCAGGTCGTTGGCTCTGTGGAGCAAAAATTTATTCAGGTATGCGTCGATTTCATGAATAAATTTAATTTTATTGGCATAATGAATTGTTAATGGGATGCGATTTTTTTAATTTTAAATTCTTTTTTATATATTTTTCTATTCTTCTATGCAGTGGCGGACGCAGAATTTTTCAATGGGGTGTATGTTAAAAATAAATTTTTTATAGGCTTATGTTTCTGTTTACAAGCGCAATGGCTAAATATATAAAAGTTTTTTCTCTCTTTTATTTAGGTCTAAAAAATTCAAAAATTCTTTTTAAAATTAAAAAAATTTCATGGAGGCAGCTACCCCCTAACTCCTGGGCCCGCACTGATTCTGTGCTAATAATCTTTACTGGATTTTTTAAGCAATCTATTTTAAGGTTCGCAAATTCGACAAACAAGAAAGTTTGATCGAACTTCTCAAAAGTAGCGCTAAGAAAGAGTACATGAATCCTAACGGTAATTCCTTTCAATATTTACAATTTGAAATGTTTTTAATTTTTTATTTATTTTAGAATTTTTTATTTATTTTTGTTGTTTAGAATTCACGTACATTCCTCAGAAGACGATAGTTTTTGTTAGTCAAAAGCGGCAATCCGATCGTATTGCGATGGCATTGGCGGTAGCCGGCTTTAGCGTGATTAGCATCAACTCGTAAGTCGATTTTGCTTTTGCATTGGAATTTTTTTACACTTTTGTATGGTTTCAGTGATCGCACATTAAAACAGCGAAACGACGCGGTCGAGAAATTTTCGAAAGGCATTTACCAGGTAAACATTTAGCTAAGAGAATTTATATTTTGTTAATTTTTTAATTAAACAAATTCGTTCTTTTTCGAATTTTTTTTCTCAATTGAACGAGAAATTGTTTAGCTCAAAATAATAAAAATCCATGGTTTAGGTCTTGGTGGGAACGGACGTTTTATCACGCGGGATGAATCTGCCCGTCGTAGAGCATATAATAAACTTTGATTTGCCGAGTAAGGAGGATATTTCATATATTCATCGCATCGGACGATCGGGACGAATCGGAAATACGGGCATGGCGACCTCATTCTTTGACCCCGACGCGGACAGCGAATTTATTGACTTTTACGTACAGGTTGGCCGTTTTTTGATTAATTTCTTTTTACCTAAAGAAGAACTAACTGATGTTGACGATGAGGAATTGGCTAAAAATATATAGATGTCCTCCACTCAAGTATACTAATTTCCCTAGGTTTTGTTGGGCAGATAAGATATCCTCCTCCTCCTACCCTATTACGTATCGCTTTTCGCTTATTTTACGCAAAAAATTATTGTATCCTTCAAAATCGTTTTTTAGGCGCTTCAATCAATAAAGCAGGAGATACCCGAATTCATGATGAAGATCGCGGAAGATCGCCGCAAAAACGAATTCATGTTCAATCAAATCCATGGCATTGGTCATGGCGAACGCACCGACAAATCATGGATATAGGCTTTATTATATGTATAACGCAACGCAGCTTTATCACATAAAAAAGGTAATCTTAATGAGTAGTGTGCTTTTAAAGCAAGGATTGTATGCGTGTATATAATGTGAAAAAACTTGGATACATTATCACACATAATTTTAGTGATTTTTAAAGCAAGGATTATATGTATATAATGTGAAAAAAACGTATTTAATATATTTTCAGGACATGGCGCTTCTGTTATGCCCCCGGATACGTGCTCATTCCATTTTTTATCATTTCATAATTTTCATTTTTTATCATATATTTTTATATGTTCTCATAGTTTTGTTTGACTGCCCCCAATTTAGTTCTAGTGGATTTAAAAATTCTAGAACATATTTATTGGATGGGTTTTTTCTCCAACGCTACGATTCCATAGGCGTTTTCTCAATTTTTAATGTGGAAAATTTTGATTCCAATCAAATGTTTTTACAATTATCTCGTTCGACCGCCAAATTCATAGATGTGCAATTATTACGTGGGCAATTGTTAAGGAGGGGGCAATACCTGTAAAAAGTTCATTCTTTCGTATCCGTTGGCCGGAAATGTATTTTATTTTTTATATTTTTTTATTCGCAATTAATAAAGTTTTTAGATTTCATTTTCAATTTTTTAAAACAATAACTTTCTGTTAAACCGATGCTCAAATTATATAGCAAATTTTCTTTATTTTTTGATGGTCAACAACATTTTTAACAACTAAACAACAACAAAAGTAACGAAGTAAAGTAGGAAGTAAGAGACATCTAAAGCACGAAACCGTAATTATGACAATTTACTCAAATAATTTCGGTCCAAAAAGCTAAATATTCTAGATGAATCCGCAGTCATCGGGGGGCAAATATATTTCCACCGTTTTTACGCAACCAAAAAACTTCATTTCTCTTACCATAATCAACAATTTATCGTAGAACAAGTTGGTTTTAGAAGAGATGACGATTTAAAATAAATTCCACCGTAGAAGCAATGCTTCCGGTCGCCGTAGTCAAAAAATAAGATCATTTAAAATGTGTACGGCGACAATGGAAACAATGTTGTAAAGCACAATATTGTAAAAATAACAAAATATATTTTCAAGCTTAAAAATCGTAAATACACTTTCGAATTCGAAAATATCTTCGTATTTCGGGGGGAAAAGGTCGATAAATTGGTGAAATGAACAATAAATGAAGATCAACAAATAAAATGGATCTGGTCTTGTAGAGAAGCGTGAATTTGAAAATACTAATTGGAAAAATGAAGAATGTGTGAGATCTCGTTAGCCTTAAGACCCAACCGAAAAATTTTAAATTTCGCATTTTGCTTACAGTATAACGCCTCTACCTAATCCAAAAATCAATTTCACACAACCCAGACCAAATCAGACGTAAAAAAGATTATCAATGCATCGTGTACGTGTTCTCCTCATTCAGCTGACATAATTCTCCGTCGAATTCGATGCTGATCAAAAAGTCGAGATCACGACCATTGCGCGGATTCGGTTTCACCGAGAATTTACCCTGAATCGCTTCGTTCTTTTTTACCGTCAACGCATCACGCAGATAGAATACCGTTTGCTTCCAATGCGTGTAGTTCGCGTCGGGACCCGTCGAAAAGCCTACCCGCTTGTGACATTGACTGAACTCCACTGAAAATAAAACATCTATATTAAAAGAAACATTAATATATATATAGAAAGCACTCAAATTAAAAAATTGTGGCGCCGCTGGCGGAAAACAGATTGTTCTCCCCTTCCTTGCATTCCAAAAGCCAAGATCCAAGGACAATACGAAAAGCAAAAAAAACCTGTGAAAAACGTCACGAGTGCTTGAATATAGTCGTTTCTAACGACGTGCAAAGTGAATGCCGTATCAAAAGTGAGATCGGATACTGCAACCGTGTATAAATCAACATCCTAAAATCAAAGCCAATAATAATATTGATTATTTTCTCGGTTTAATTTTTAATGGTACTCGAACCTTAATAAGCGCGTTGTTGGTGACGACCTGATTATGGTCCACAACGTCCACCAATGGTTCGGTAATGGCCACACGCCGAATGCTCGACATATTGAAGCCATAGACATTCTCCCACCTCAAAAATTTCGCTTTTATTGAAAATATTAATAATATACCTGCAGAACATTTAAAAATGGCAAAAATCCAATTTGAATAACTACAAATCCTACCAATTTATCTTGTCATCTTTGTACTGTCGATCCTCAATGGCACATAGAAAGAGTTTCGCCTTGTCCGGGAATAGCACTCCGCCAGGCTTAAGCCATTTATCACGAGCATAAATCACCGTATTCAGCATCGACTCGTAGAAGAGGCAATAGCCCATCCATTCCGAAATGATCACGTCCACCTTAAAAAAGCGCTTTTCGGTTGTTGCAACAAAAAAAATAATTTTCTCAAAATACCTTTTCAATGCCACCCGGCAGCTCGGTAATATCCTCAACTTTGCCGTGTATAACTTCAATGATGTGATCAAGATTGTTATCTTTAATTATCTCCTTTGACTGAATGGCCATATTCGAAAATTCCATCTAAATATGCTCCAAATAATAAAAAATATTTAATTCATAACATTTCGAATAATTTACCGCAAAAACTTTTTTCGCGCCAGCCTTTGCGGCGAACATCGAGAGAATGCCGGTTCCCGATCCGACGTCAATCACCACCTTACCCTTGAACAAATGACTGTTGTGATAAATCGCATTCCGATAGTTTAGCGTGCGGACCTCATCTTTGAGCATTTCCTAAAAATTAAGTAAACTTTACAATCTCCGATTGCATGTCTATCACAAAAATAAACAAACCTCATGAATTCCGAAATGCGCATAAGAATCGAAGTAGTAATCACGACTCGTCATTTGCGATGAGGCGGCGCCATTCTTCAAATCATCCACTTTCATCGGCGAAGGAATGTTTTGCAAGTCGACTTTGGCTGGCGAAGAAGTATCCATATCCGAAACCAAATCCCCTTGAAAACGTTAAAATGCACCCCTAAAAAATTTCCACTTCAACTAAAATACCTTGGGCACCCGAAATTAACAGGATTTGGGATTTTTCGCAAGTAAATTATTCACGACTTTTTTCGAACCAAAATTTTTGATCACATAATGCCATAAATAAAATGGTTATATTTGAAATCTTTGCAGACGTTATTTTTATTACAGTAGCTACTGCAGTAGAAGACTCATGTACCGCGACCAAACGTTTGGTCGCGGTTTGCAAACAACTGGCAACGTATTTGCCTTCAACTGAAGTTTCAAAGCTCAAATTTACGAGCTGTCAATAATCACACCAGATTTTTTTATTTCAAAAAATCTTTTTTTTATCATAAATTCAATATTTTCCTTTCTTACATGACAAAAAAGAAATTAGCCTCACCATTGCGCAGCTTTGCTCAAAAGGGACTCCACGTGAAACGCCACATATTTTCCTTAAGAATTCAAGGATCCTTGAATCCCTCAAGTAATTTTTTTCTAATTTTGCCTCAATGAAGCTGAAAACAAATGCACAAAGATTTTTCTGATCTTATCGCCGTAATTTCGCCTCGATTTGTTCTTTCTTAAAAATGTATTGAATTTTAATTTTATTGAATTAAACTGTTTTAAACCTTTAAATCGAAATAATGAGGAATTCGAGTACAAATCTATTAAATTCTCTAAAAATTACTTTATCCGTAATTATTCTTCTCTACATTTTCAAGAGCATTGATCCGAACAGGCAACAAAAAATAAACGTTCATAAACTTGAGAGGGATGCGACCGTTATTTATCAGTATCGTCCCGCTAAATTGGCCGTGAATCCCATTCTCAAATTCAAAATGAAACAGGAACAAAATCGACTTTTTGGGCGAAGAAATCTTAATGACATGAGCACAATTATCTCGCAGAATAGCGAGGTTTTTTTAAATTTCGTTTGTGTTTGTTATTACAAATTTATAGAACGAACCTAAAGCTTTCTTGTTTTTTAGAATTTTTATACATAAATATTTGTAGACTCTGCCGAACGCCGAGTTCCCGAACAATTCTAGCATTTGCGTGGGAGACGATGCGGTCAATTGCGTTCCGAAATTCCAATCGATCGACACTACTCTTATGGTATTATTTACTGGCTATATTTATTTGTTGGCTATTTATTTAGTTTTTATAAACTTTTTATGAACGATTTCAGGCCGTACCTGCCAAAGAGCTTCTCGCTTGCATAATACCACAAAATTTACCGATTATGCTAGAGGTTGGTCGCTCTTTTAGTTGATTTTGTAAGTTCCGTTAGCTATAAAAACTAGAGCTGCATCAAGAACGTGGGCGCGAGTTAGAAAACCGATTACTCGACCGCTTATGTGCGGGCTCTACTCGGTGTCATGGCGAGATGCTCGAACTCGGGCTCGGGATTGTTTTGCCAGTCTGGCTCGGTTTCAAATTTTTTTGGCCCGATGCAGCTCTAATAAAAACCCAACAATTATTTATAATACATTTTGAGGCGATTTTGTGTTATCTATTGGACTCGAAGACGTTTATCACAGCTCAGAGAAACATTCACTCGGAACATCCTCACATTGCGTAAGTAAGTTTGCATTTTTCCGGAATTTCTAGCTAAAAAGCTTTTCTAGAATTCCCGCATTAATCTTTTTCTGATTTTTAAGATTTGTTTTTTATTGTATTCTACATTATTTTTTAATTTAATTTGAATAGATTTTTTTGTATTTTATTTTGTCTTTTAATTTGTAAATAGAATTTTTTTGTAGGTTTTGTCAATCCACTAAGTATAAATTCAAGAGTTGGACGCAGATGGACGCATTTGCCAGACAAACTCTAGAGTCGATTGATTTTTTTTCAAAGTTTAAATCGTTTGCGATAATTCGGGAACCCATCGACAGATTTCTTGCTGGATTTCTTGAAAATTGTGTGAGGTAAACATTTTTCACAATAATCAAAAAGATAAGTATGGCGGGTCCAGAAATTGAAATATTTAAAGGGTTCATGTTTTTGTTTATCGACGGTCGAAGTTAATGGTGCTTTTGGCGCGTTTTTGACGAACTTTTTTGACGCTAAAAAGTTTTTAAAAATTCAAATATTTCCAGAAAATCATTAAAACTTTTCTCTATATGGGGTGCTTGGGAAAAGGTTTTTGTATTTACAAAATTATTATTTTTATATTAAATTATTTAACATTTTTTTATTTCTTCAGAAGACGATATGGCGATCGTTACTGCAACGGGTGTCGCCAGAATTTGACGTGTTTCGTGGAGTCGGAATATCGGCGAATACTTTCCACTAACATCGACAAAATAGAGGACGACGACTTTCTGCCGCAGAGCTGGTTGGTTTTTGAGTGTAGCAATTGCATTGGTTATAAATTCGGATGAAAACCGATTTTTTTGCTGATATATATGACAACTTTTAAATTGCATTTTTATGAAATTTTTGGGCAGTGATTTGAATGATTTTTTGAATCAATTACTTCCGTGTGATTCACCACTAAAATGCAATTGAACTCAACTGAAAATATAACGACTTTTAAACTGCATTTTTGTTGTTTTTTGTAAATTTTGTATTTTTTATTTTTTTCACGTGAAATTTCTTTTATTTCACTTCGCCAAACACTAGTTCAAAGTCGAATCTTTCAACTAACTTTCAGGCGATGTAATTTCCAGCAATTGTTTGGAATTTTTCAACAAATTCGGTACGTCAGAAACGACACCGACGGATTGGTGGCTCAACTAATGGACATTTTCTATACCCAAAATATCACCAAAATCGAAGCGAAATTCATCAGAAGTGAATTGGAAAACTTTCCCCTAACACCACACATGCCATCCGACCAGAAAGCGTATTCTTTCTACGAGCAGAGACTGCGCACAAATCCTTTTCTCATGGAACGTGTCCTGCGAATGTTTTATTGGGACTTTCAAATTTTCGGTTACCCGCTTCCGCTAATTCAATAGCACGAGAAAGTTCAAATAAATTCATTAACGTTCACACGGCATTTATATATACATTTCAATCGAAAACTTCACAAATAATATGTAAATTTTGGGCTCTAAAAGAATTCCAGTAAATGATTTTCCATTGTTTTTTTTATGATTTTGAGTTTTGTAAGATGAACTCAAAATACAAATTTTATTTCTGCTGACTACATATTTAGTCACCAAATTTCTAATTGTTAATCTCTTAGTTATTCGTAAAACGAGCCATCCCGCATGCATAATTATATTTGTGAAATACACATTGCTCGCAAATACATATGTCGGAACACATACACATACATATTATATCTGCAATTTTGAATTATCTTTGCAAAAGGTAATAAAAAACGAAGAAAAGTGGGTGGACGGCGCAACATTTGAAGTTATGGGAGATATGAACGTTATCCAAAGTCTGAAATTATTTTCATTTATTTTATCATTTTTTAAAAACTTTTTTTGCGGTGAGAATTTGCCGAAACCTTGGCATATTTCTATTATTCTTGCCCTTCGACAATAACAAAATTTTGTTGACGTTTTTGAAGTTTTTTAAACACTTTTTGATATATGTGGCGACAGTTATGTTATACCTTTTTGCAAAATAAGAAGAGCTCTCTTCATAAATAGACGAAATAAGTTAAAAATGGAAAGATGACTCATTTCGGAAAGGAAAAGCAAGCGGTTACTCTATTTGTTTTGCCTTGCCTCGCTGATCATTTTTCTTTCCTTTTCTTTTACGTCTCCAATTCCTTACTCGCATTAGGTGCATCTCTACAATTCGATGATATACATATACATATGTAGCATAATATTGTGGAAATGGACGTTCACCCTCTTGCATTTATTTATTTATAGGAAAGAGTGGCAAAAAATGTCTCACAAACACAATCAATCGGACAATGATTTTTAGTGTCCATTTTTCTTCCCTTACCTTTTTCCTTCCTTCTCACCGTGTCTCCCTTTTTTGCTTTGTAATGTTTCTTTTCTCTACATTCTTCGAATTTCCTTTTATTTCGGCGTTCGTTTGCTTGTTTTTTTGTGTGAATTTCTTTTTAATTTTTGCATCTGCCAGGCATTAATGAAATATGTAAAAGGAAAAACAAGGAAAGATTCCTGCCAAATTTCCACTTTCTCACTTTTGCCAGAAACTTGGATATTTTTATAGCGAACTTAGCTTTTTATCAAGCAGGAACAAAGGTTAGGTGCTCTTAAATTTGTGCAATTATATTCTTGCTAAAAATTAGTCACATTTTTATTATAATAAATCATTTCGCAATCTCTTTTTTGTAACTTTTCCTAAATTTTCAAATGATACATATAAAATAGGAGGTAATGGAGCGACCAATTCCTAAGCCGCGAAAAACGTTGTCAATTACAAAACGTCAGCAAAGTTCCGCAACTAACGGCAACAAAAACGGATATTACGACACGCCAATTGAGTCGTCCTTCCTATTGAAGCGGTCAAATTCGACGACAACAATTCGGCCATCTGCGCTAAAGCTGAGCGGAGCATCAAAAATTTCTAGCGAATGTTGGAAAAATCGGGAAATAGTGAAAAATTCCGATTTGACGCCGACGGTTATGGGGAAGAGGAGACTTTCGAATATTTTTGATTCAGATGCTGTTTGCCAACGGGACTCGACAGGCGTCGACCCTACCACGAATAATGACAATGCTACAAAAGCCTGCGCTTCAAACACCGACAAGGAGAATGCCAGCAGTGGCAAGGGCGTCGTAATAGAAATTAAATCCAAGTTTGAAAATTTAGCAAAAACAAAGAGTACCACCAGCAGCAACAACACCACCGCCGAAAGGAATTATTGCGAGATATCAAAAAGTTTTGTTATTTCGCGGGATTCTGCTAGCTTCAAATCTTCGCAAGGAAATGGCGCACACAAAAAGTTGTGTTTTCTAAACGAATATTTCGCCGAAATAATTTTGAAGTATTTTTTGAATAAATCCGTTTTCGCGAAAATACAACAGAAGAAAACGCTAGCGAATGGAAGTGGTGTCAACCACGCTACGACCACATCAACGACGACCACGGCCAACGGCGGTGGTGAAAGGTATAATTTTTTAAATCCAATATTTAAAAGAAAAGAGATTTTAATCGGATTTTTGAAAATTAAATTTCGTAACATTTACCTTTGTTTGTTAAAGACGGGAGTTTTTCTTGTTGTCTCATTAGAATTAAAAATAATTCGAATGAAAAAATTTTCCAGAAATTAAAAAAAGTAGATGACACCGGACGCACGGTGCCGAGGTCTAATGTAAATTTTGAAGCCAAAACTGAAACTGTGAGATTTCGGGCTGGAAACACATACACGGGGGTAATCGATGGTGCTGATTCCGAAAATCACATTAAGCTCCGCCCCTTTGGGTTACTGTAGGTGGCCCCTACCCGGTTTTTGGAGCATAACTCAGCCGGGGGTTGACCAAAACGATTAATGTTATCGTCATTCGATTCCCCTCGTCAAGACCTATCGATTGGTATATACATTTTTGAAAAAAAAATTTTCAAAAATTTAGAAATTTTGGTTAGATACCACTTA
>SAUE01000332.1:38134-55647 GCA_009724625.1 Deladenus siricidicola | reverse complement strand
AGGTGAGGAAGGCGCCATTGTCTTCGCTTTTCACTTGCCATCTACAAAATACCGAATTGTCACAAATACAAAAAATTAAAAAATTTGAAAAAAAGCGCTCGCAAACCTCAGCGTAGAGACGCTGAGCGCGTCGAGCGCGTCGTGGCGCGTGGGCTGCGACCAGGCAGCTGGCACTTCCGTGTTATTGTCAAACACCCAAGCAAAGCTGGGCGGCGGATTGCCGCCGCGCGACGCGCACTCCAGCGTCACGATCGTGTTCTCGTGCACCGCCTCCGACGGCTCGCTGCGAATGCGCGGCTCGTCCGGTCGCACTGCAAAACGATTTCATTAAAAACTGAGCGCAATTGGTTTTAAGATCAGTAAATTTTTTTTTGAACAATTCCACTGAAATTCAGTAAATAATTTCGTTAAGAGATTCAAAAAAATGTAAAATTCAATCCAGTGAATAATCCAGTGAATCCCTGTTTCATTCCATTTCATTAGCTTAAATTTATTTAACGTTTTCAAATGCTAATTAATGAACTGTTAATCCGTTGTTTACGATTTTTTTGCATTAATTTTTATTTTATTTGTTTATTTGTTTGTTTGTGTGGTGTTGAGAATTTTTACTATTATTTCTTCGTTTTATGATGTTTTAATTTTGCTTCGATAATTTTTTTATTGTTATTTTCTCTTTTTGTTTTGGCGGCAAAATTTTTCGTTTTGTTTATTTTTTGGCATTTCTTTCATTTTTGGAGAGAGAAAAAAACGCAAATTTTGCCGATTAAAAAATTTTGCCGGCAAAAATCGCTTTTGCATTTGTTGAAGAAAAAATTATTCCCAGGTAATTTTTCAATTATTTATATGCAAATGAAAGGAAAACAAATTCGCAAAAAAATTGAAAATTCAAATCGCTTCGATTTCAAGAAAGCAGGCAGAGAAAAGAAAAAGAAAAATAATGTGGAAAAGGAAGAGAGTGAGAGAGAAAAATGTTTGTTTTGTTTTTGCGGGTTTGGTTTGTATGTTTTGATTTATGTTTAAATACGGTTAGATTATGGTTTATTTGATTGGAGTTTTAATTTGTACGGTTTACTCGCTATGATTTGAACGTTTTGCGAGTTTACAGTATTTTTTGCAGCTTTGCAAGTTTGTTTTGTTTGGTTTGACCGTTATGGATTTAACCAATTTTCTGTTTGATTTTGGTTTGCGCGGTTTGCCTTTATGTCGAGGTTTTTCCTTTCCAAAAGTTACGATTTTTGTGAAACCATTCTCTAGAAACATACAAAACATTAGTTTTTGCCAAATTTTTAGAGCTTTATTTTCAAATACTTGAAAAATTTTTTTTTTGCAAATTCAAGATTACGTATTTCGTAGCTAAATCAACAAAATTTTTTGGCTGATCCCACTACAACAATTTTTTCCCTTTTTTATGTAAAAATGAATGCCGCCAAATAATTTTGAAAATCGAAAATACCAAAAAAGTTCTTTGTAAACAAAAAAGTGCAGATAAAAAATGCTCAAAAATATGATCAAATTGCATTATTTTTTTGAGTGCGTTGGCCCAATTTTCGAGTGTGACCGCTCGCCCTTCATTATTCTATGACTTGCTATTAACGACAGGTAAGGTTGTTGGTGCTGTGAACGTGTCAAAGCCAAGAAAATAGTACAGCTAAAGACATGCAAAAAATATCACAGCTAAAATATGCCACAGCGAGCTACGTACTACAGCTAAAAACCTACTGCAAATAAAAATATGCCACAGTTAAAATATGTCACAGCTAAAAATTACCACAGTTAAAAAACACCACAGCTAAAAACATGCCACAGCTAAAAACTATGCCACAGCTAATTGTAAGAGCTAAGGACTCTCAGAAGTTGTTGATGATGTTGATAAATCGATCTATCACAAATTCGTTCTCAACTCAATTCCCATAACTTTCAACTTCTCAGCCAACAACAAAAAAGTAACATCAACAACATAATATTTGCTTCGACAAGAAACCCGATCAGTACGGCAAAATTCAAAATGATAAATTCCACAACGACACACAACAACAAAGTAGGCGAAGCGATCAAAAATCAAATTATATGCCAATGGAAAACCAGTCATCGCTACCAACTACAGTACAACAGTCATTAACCAATCCATCGAAGAGAACGGCGCCGATTGTAATGCATAATCCAATGATCGCTACGTGCAATCATCATCAACAACAACAACAACACGCACACTGTCATTGTTGTAATTGTGAAGCACGGGCTGATTATTATAAAGTTTCTACGTTCTCTCAGACTCCCCAGTCTCATTTTCCGTTACAGCCACACTCTAATACTAGTCGACCTAATTTGTATGGATCCCAAAGGGGAGGAAGCATTTGGGCAAGAAATGTGAACATGGCCATTCCGCCGAAGTCCAAATCTTCGACGTCAACAGACGCAAACACAAATTCAGGGAAAGCAAGGCTACCGACTGAAACTAGTAATGACGCAGAAAATATGAGAGGGCAAAGTTGTTGGTATGTGAGCCCGAGGACAAATTCCCATCAATTGTCTTCGGGAGAATATCAGGAGTTTAGCGATGTTCAAAAACGTCATTTCGGTATGAATTATTTGGTTACAAAATTATTTAAAACATGAGCGTATTCTATGTATCAAAATTTTACGCAATTTTTAGGTATGTTAAAGAAGAGCCAATCGGCGTTTGAGGGGTTTGAGTCTGAACCTTCAATTTCTTCGCAATCATCGCTTAAGTCGACCAGATCGAAAAGGACAGAAAAAGGTGATGGCGGAAGTGTAAAAGGGTCCAGCTTTTTGAGGAGCTTATTTTCAACTTCGAATTCCAATCTTGTAAAGGCAACAAACAACAACAACGCTAAGCAACTCCATGAAAATGACGATTATTTTCTGCCATTTAGTTCCTGCACTTCTACCAGGTATTACTTACGTTAACGGAAACTTTTTCATTTATTTTTAAATGAATCTATTCCTTTTGTTCAATTGACAATTTTAAATTAGATAATATTGGGTTCTTTAACCAAAAATTTATTTAACTATATTACAATGAAAAATAAGAGTTTCTAGTGGCGTTAATTATTACGACTCGACTGAACCGGAAAATGATGCATCATTGCGCGATAATTCCATGACTCGGCGGGCGAAAACTTTTGCGCGTCGAATTTTACCATTTTCAAACAACAATAGTAGTGGTCAAACTGACAGTAACAACAACAATTTGTCGCTTAGAAACAAAACCGGAAGTTCCAAAGACGATTCTTGTAAAAAATGTAAACTCATTTTTTGTGTTTTCCTTTATTTTCAACCTAAATTATGAACAGTTAACAACAATCTGATTTGAATTAAGAAACACGTAAATTTGACTTTAAATTATCTGTTTGAAGTGTTTAGGAATGTTTGAAAAAAAATGACGTAGTTTTTCTACCGGTTACAGTATCCGATTTTCTAGTATCCGATGAGGCGATTCGCGCTCGTCAAACCGCATTTAAACGTCGAAACACCGACCTCTGCGCTCAATCTATGCATCGTTTGGTGGGGCAATCGTTCGAAAATTCTCCTCCGCCCGAATTTCTCCAGCAAAATGCAAAAAATTCCAACGCACGCCGAAAGAATAGCGATATGTCTGTGGATAATCAAAACAACGCGAAAAATCAACGTCAAAAAATTCAACAACGAATTTTGCCCATATTTCGCGCGGGCGTTTCACAGGTAAATCCAAAGGGCGAACATGTCCAACAACCCAAAGGACAACAAGAACAACTACTACACCAACAACATCATCAGCCGTTAGTGCCGCCGGAGGGGAGAATAGCGATGGACGAAAATGCCATGCAAATGTGCATTGATGAATTAAGGCGAAAGAGGTATTTATTTCTGTAAATTTTGGTTATGTACTGTCAAGTGTACATTATACACTTGACTTTATATTGAATGCTTTTTTTATGAAACTTAAAAATTCTACTTTGTATTGAACTTTTAAGGAAGGACAACTTTACAAAATTCTATATCGTATGCTTTAGTTTTCTAATGCAAATTTTTTTTGTTTACGTCTCATCATGATTTGTTGTGAATTCGATTTTCAAGTTTAATTATTATCATCTGTATTAATCGGCCAAAATCCTTTATTTATGATTGGAATTTGCATTCTTCTTATGATTCTTTTTTCTAATAATAGTGTTTAATAGAAGAGTGTATAGTGTTAAATAGAAATTTAATTCATCGAAAACTTGAGCATTTACGATTTGTTACAAAAAAATATTAAAAGCCAATGAATAATAATTTAACCCTTTGAGAATGCAATCAATGGAGTCTGCAAACGAAGAAGTCGAAAATGGCTCGCCGCAAATTGGCCCAACAGTGGTGTTGAGGTTAGCGTTTTTTTGTGCAATTGCAAACATTTCTAAAAAAAACATTTTAGAAGAAATAAGCTGAAAGCATCCAGAAACGAAAAACATCGCCGATCTGTTCCGGAAGCGTCCGAATTAATGGGGGAATTGAATTGTGAAAGGGAAGGCGGCGACGTTATCAAGCAACAGGACCACACTAATCAGGTTTACAAAAATATTTACAATTTGAATAATTTTTTCGCAGGACATTCCTTGGTTTATGAGAGAAAAAAATCCTGACAAATTGCATTTAATTGTACGTTTTCAGTTGGCAAATGACGGCCTGATAACTCCAACGCTGCGAAGAAAACATTATCAGTCTCAACACGATCCTTCAAATACGAACAATACTGCCATTATGTGCGCGAACACGCCAAAAAATGATGGGTAAATATTCAATGAATTTGATTTTTTCCAACTGGATTTCGATTTTTTTTATCAGAGTTTGATCTTTTTAATTTTTTGAATGTCTACAGTTAATGAATTTCATGTATACATTTTACAAAAATTTGTTTTGGACACTCGTAATATATTTATGTTTTATTTCTTCAATTTTCTTGTCTCGAAATGCCCGATATAAATTTCAAATATATCACTGTCTCGCGCAATTAGTGGCAAAATATGTTTCTTTTATTCGGCTTTAATTCCTCCACACACAGCGCACAAGGAACAAAGAGAAATAAACGAATGAAGTGAAAGAGCGGAAAGTTCGGTAGATGAAAAGTTGTGGAATAAGACCGTCCTCGATTTTTAGAAATGACGGCGGCACATTTTCCTAAATCTTTTGAAGAAAAAAGGAATAAGAATTGGTATTATCCCCCCTAAAATTTTCTAAATTTGCATTTTCCAAATGCTAGCGTAAAGGAGAAAAAATGTTGCATAATGTAATCCATTTTTAAAATTGGTGGAATGTGAGGTTTTTTTTATTGCAATAGTTTGATTTCTTCAAATTAACAATTCAATAATTTCACTAAAATGGAATTATTTACTGAAACACATTACATTTGTCATTTCCTCACTCCTCACTATTTCAATTTTTCTTCCACGCAAGGTGCAATTTGTTATATATTCAAAAATATATTTCCATGAAATTCTCCATGCTTTTCCGGCTATTTTTTGTGAAGTGATTTCTTTTTGTGGAGAATTTTGGCGTCGTTGTACTTACTTTTTTTGTTTGTTTTGTGTTCACATGAAATGTTTTCCCTCGCATCTTCTCTTTCTCCTTTCCTTTTTGAGATTTTGTCTTTTCTTTCAAGGTTTTGCTCAGTACAAAAATGTTTTGTATTGATCGGAATTGAAGGATTTTTGCCATTTCTTTATTCTTCTCTAACTTTTTGAGAGAGAAAAAGTTATGGGTTGTTTTCATTGAAAATCTTTTATTTGTTTTTTCAAAGAAAATTTTAAAATTTTCCAATTTTTTTAATTTATTTCCCTTTGTACCATTTTATTGAATACGAAAAGTCGCTACTTTTTATTTGTTCATTTGGGTGATCAAAGAAGTTTTCTTCAATTTAAATATTTTATTTTTCTAGAGTGAAATATGTTTTCAGCTTTTAGAACCAAAAAAAAATTTTTGAACAGTATGGTAATTTGGTTTTGTCTCATGGTTTGCCATTATTTTATTGTTATTATTATCAATGTTTTGATTTAAAAAATCTTTAGAATGTGTTATAAAGAAAATTATATGTAACACAACATTCATTCAATTTTTTATTTTTCCGTTGTTTTGTTTATTATTGTGCAGCAATCATTGAAATGGAAAATTCAAAAACCAATTGAGATTTGAGTGCATTACAAAATCTCAATTCAGTTTTGTAAAAAACGGAAAATCTCCATGAGTGAAAATTAAGTGAAGGAAAGAAAAAATATATGTATTCAAAACAAGGAAGAAATTTTCTAAGCTCAAGCAGAACAATTTGTTATTTTTTCTCTACTAGTCTCTAGTTTTCCAAACATCTTTATTTTTCCATATTTTTTTCCTTTTTGGAAGCATTTTTATTTTAAAAAACTTTTGATTTTTAAGCAAGTGATTAAATAGCGTTTGGCTCCGATCTCCATTTTTTTTGAATAATAACATAACATGTTATGTATGCTTTGTGGGTTATTCTGCTAAAAATCTTATGAAAATCAAACGTAATATGTCCAAAGCATTGCCGCCGCCGAATATTGTTGCTGCTGAACGTGTTTGTTGCTTTTACTTTTGTTATCGGAAAATGACCGAAAATAATAGTGAAATGTTTCGAGCAGTTGCATATTTCATGGAAAATACTTTCAGCGTGCAGTTGAAGATTAATAATGCTAGCTTTATGTGAAATGTCCTAGCTATACACACATTTCATTATTTTGATGTCCATTTCATATTTTCGGTTGTCATATTTACAATTATAATAAAAAGGCGGTCAAGTTTTGGAACATGCTTACTGGTGGTGTATTTAAGTGGGGGATTCGTTCCCTCCAGTCCGAAATTTTATGTGTATGTTGATGTTTAGATGTTGTTTTCACTTGAATTTGTTTCACTTGAATTTTTTTAGTACTGCTTTGCTAACTTCAGCTTACATTTAGATTTTTAGCATGTTGTTTAGTTCTTGTTAGAAAATCTATATTATGCGTTATACTGAACTTTTCAGCGCGTTTCGTTCCAGAAATTTAGCTATGACTAATTTTTTATTCCATTATCATTATTTATACGCTTTCACTGTAATTTTGCATAAATAAAACGTAATATGAGGTCATTTACCGAAGTGCGCAACCTCCCACGCCCACTTATCCCGCTGCTTTCAGGCCGGGAGTTGGCCGAGCAGAGAGACCTTCTCGTTTTTCGTTTTCTTGCGACCGCAGAAAATCTGTTCTACGGCCAATTGTTTATTTCCCTTTTATTTAGGTTTCTCCACTTTTATTCATTTTAATTCGTGATTTTCTCAGTTCTGTTACGGCTTTTTTTCTTTTGTAAAAGTAATTAAAATTACAAAAAAATACCCACTAACTTTAGAATATAAAAGTTATACACTTTCTGTTCTATTAATTTTTAAGAAATCCTATTCAAATTCACTTAATTCTTTTAATTCCACGCAAATTGAAAAGTTTTAGCGAATAACAAATTTATAAATTAGTTCCACAAAACGGCTGTGCTGTAACGCCGAGGTAATTTTCTATCTCAACTGATCAGGAAAATGTTGTCCAGCGAAAATTGCGTAGAAAAATCAACTAAGCAATCGAAAATAATTTGGCCGTATTGATATTTTTGTTGGTTTTTTGCACATTGCTAGCGATTTAAGCGAAATGTCCAATTCGTGTCGCTGCATTTTGTTGTGATTTTTTTCGCTGAAAACAAAATGCGTACATGCTTGCGAATAAAAGTGCTAAATTAAAATCATCCGTCATGTGTTCAGTTTTTGGAAGAAATTGTAATATTAAAAAGCAATAAATCCATCTGCCTATATAAACATTTAATATTTTTTTGATTTTACTACTTATAAGTAGAACTAAAATTCCCTTTTTGCTTATTGAAAACTAAAAAATTCAGATTCGATGATACGATATTAGCGTCAAACATACGAATTTCGGACAATTCCAAAGAATCTACAGCCTACATCAACGATAATTCCACAAATTGTCAACATACTACACAAAATCATCTCGTCAATAACGAGGACAATCAACAAATGTCCATGGTCAGACCACAAAAACAACACGTTCAAATTAGTAACAACAAACATCTACTCAACAACAACGAAAACAACCGGCGTGAATTGCTGTCCGAAAATGAAAACCATTATCAATCGGAGGCAAGCTGTTCGAAGAACGAACGAAACGCTTCACATCCAGTAACCATCACGCCCTCAATCACGTTTCGAAATTCGACACGAATGACCTCATTTCATTCGGGTACTTCCACTCATTCGCCTCTGCGGCAATCGAAAATTGCCGTTGCAACGGTTCGATTCACTTTTATTTATTTTGTAAGAAGAAAAAGTTCGTTCGATGTATTATGTAAGCTCACACAATCCAAAGAAAAAGTACATATGCATATACGTATAAGCTAAGCAATAAAAATTCAGGAAGTCCGTTAAAATTTGTAAAGGATATCTCATACTAATTTTGAATTGGCGCTTTTTCTGCTTCTGTGTGCATATTTTTCTGCTATAGTATGCTGGAAATTGGTAAAAAAAAATTGCAGCTGCAGCTGTATGAGACCAATTTCCAGCATACTAAAAAACAAATTTATTACGGAAAAAGTGACCGAAAAAGCTTCATGTATGATTTACGTAAAAACTTTTGTTTAGGTCCGTCCTCAGCAGCATATGATATTGAACACCAGTTCGAGTAACGAGGGTAGCACGGGCGGATCGCCGCCAGCAGCAAAAAACATTGACAGTCGCTCTTTGAAGAAGAGCTCCTCTCAGAAAAGCTTTAAAGGTTTTGAGGTCGGTAGTGGGGAAAGGAAACCCGCATCGAATGAGTCGGAATCGTCGTTTCCCGTTATTACTACGCCGCCTACCTCGGCATCGTCGTCGGCCATATTTCACACAGCGAACAACAATGATTCACGTTCGCCACCCTCCAAACGGCAATCCGAATACGCACAGATCGGCGAATTGTCCCAATATTTTTCGGAAGAAAATCAAAGGGATAGCAACACGTTGAAAAATATTATTTCGATGGGCAATTTGGGTGCGTCTTTAATGACATACTTTTGTGTGGATGATTTCTTATTGGAATCTTTTTCATTTGTTTTTTTGCTGGAAAAGAAAATTTAGCCCAAAAACCATAAAATAAAAACAACATTTTTTCACCCCTGATTAGAACATGAAATTAATGAAAAATTGCTGATTTTAGAAATTCCATTCACAAATGAAGAGGATGCAGTCAGTGTAGCCGGCACGGATTTCAAGTTTGTTATTCGCTTTACAAATTTTTGTTGCCTTTTCATCAAAATTACCGAATCACTCGATTATTATTAATTTTAAAATGAGATTTATATTTATATATATTTACCTGTTTAGCGAACCGTGGGATTCAAATGCTTGGCAGAATCTTGAAGATTTGGCTCGGTTTGGGGATGTAAAATCAACAGCTGTTGATGCTATTAAAGGTATTCATTTTATACTTGACCAACCTCTTCTTTGTAACACCTCCGTACAATTTTTAGCTTTGCATTCCACTGAGACTATTATGGAGGAGGACGATCTCAGCTCACCGGAAGAGCTAACACTTCGTTCTGGTACTCATTACTGCGACTACGACGACAACATGAGCAGCGTGGTGGAGGAACAGTTTTCGTCGAATGACAGGGATTTTGGTAGCTTGCCGCGAAGTCAGGTCGGTTCGACCCATAGCTATCCACATCATTCACAACGCAATACCTACCAGCTTCAGCAGTATTTGAACATTATTCCGGAGAAGGAGTGTTCGCCGAACGCTAGTGACAAAATTTTTCCCGAGTTGGATAATGATTCGAAGTTAGCCAAAGATCCTTCGGCGATTGTCGATTTGGGGAACGACGGAGGCACTAGTAATTTGCGCATTCGCCACAGCGCTAGTTCAAAAAGTAACATTTCGGATGATAATGGCAATGTGATTAGCAATAAAGAAGCCGCAAATGATAATCAGAATGTGGAGATGGAGGCTACCGCTATGGCGGCCGTGCTGGGAAGTTGTGGCCCACGGGCGATTTGCTCGGATACGGGCGACGGCCGAATGTCTGCCGCGGCGAAGTTGGCCGTCTCGACGCCTTCTGCCATTTCTTCTGCTGTGGTATCAACGCGAAAGGCCAAAGATTACTCTTCTGAGGGGTCATGGCAACGACAAAGGAATCAGACATTTAGAGTGGAGAAGGACCATGAAAACCAGTCAATGTATCAGCAACAACAACAGGTTAACGGTCGTAAATTGCGCGAAGAAGCGACCATTGAATTCACAGAGGACGAGGATTTCATTAACAACAACAATAAGTCACGATCCGTCATCCCGCCACAGCCACCTCAGCGCCTGAAGTCTTCGTTATCCTTCTCCACGTCGATCGCGTCGTCGAAGGCTGAAAATTTCAATGGAGGTAGTGGTGGCAAGTCTATGGTTTTGGGTGGTGGTGGTGATGCTGCGTCGCTGGGCACGAATAGCTATGGCCGTCGTAGAAATGGCAGCAGTGAATATGGCGGTGGAAGTGTTCGCGACACACAATCACTTCATCGAATGCCAAATCCGTTGCGGGTAAAAATTTCAAATGTCGTTTTTTGTAAATCAATTTTTAAATTATTGACCGATAGTGGGGTCGTGTTTCAATAATATTTTTGTCTACCTTTGAAATTACGTTATTTTTTATTCAAAGTAATTATCAAAAATTGTTTAGGATAATGATTTGAACAGTTCGCTCAACAATCTTACTATGCAACTACCGTTGCTGTCGCCAATAATTTCACCACCACGTCTTCGAAATACTCAGAATTACGACTCTGAGCCAAGCAACGTCCTTCAACGATATGTGGAACAGTAAGTTTTTATTTTATTATTTTTTAGAATTGTTATTGCTGTATAAGTTGGATATTTGCTGGTTTTTGTGGGATTGTTTATTTTTTATTGTTATATAAGGACACTATTTTCAGGCTTGCCGCCGACGAAAAAACGCTTTTTGGGGCCACTGTGCATCGTTTCATTGAGTGTACATTTGACTCGGAGGAGTCAGATCCTCACGTGGTCATCCGACGTGTTCGCCAATTCCTCAACGGAATGAAGAACTATTTGGTGAAGAATGGCGAGTTGGATTTGCACCGGCTGATTGTGCGCGAAAGCGGCAAATTGAAACACGACGAATTTCTCAACATTGACGCCATTTTCGAAAACGTTTTGACAAAAATTCTTTTGGGTTAGTTTGTTTTCTTCAAAAGTTGATTGTTTTTAAAGATGATTTTGTTTTTATTATATTTTTTATATTTTGTTGACATGTTTTTTTCGTAATCTGTAAAATATTTAGTGCCGATCAAAGGCCACCTCTACCATTTGATGGTTCACGAAAATACGCGAAACGGTCAACTTCAGCGCCTTTCCGAAAATCTTTCGTTCATTCGAGCCATGGAACCGACGGAGTTGGGTTTCCCGCCGGGTGCCGTAATGCCCGACTCTGCGGCCATGGAGCAGATTCGTTCCTATTTACGTCGAATGCAAAATCACTATTCACCGTTAAAGAAGCTGGAGAATTTGCTGAAGGCACTTTCGCTGGCGATATCGCGTTCGTCCGGCAACTGCGCGCCCATGTCAGAAACGAATGGTGCTGATGGCTCTGTCGTCGGACCGGGGCGCAGTCAAAGCGGCGATAATATGGGAACGATGGATAGTCGATCGACGACAACAAGCTCTAACGCCGGCGGATCTACGTCCCATGGTGGCGGCGTTGCAACATCTCAATCTACGTCGTCGTTTGCAGGCTGTCTGGGCACACCTGGTGGTCGTCGCAATCCGGAAAATTTCTTTTCTCAAACAAAACATCAAAGTATGGAGCGTCTGACGACGAAAGTGGATGCAAACGGAGATGTATCGTTGGGTCCTTTAGGCAAACATCTTCCAGGAGAAGGTTTTATTTTATTTGTCATGTGTCAAAAAAATGTTTCGCAAAATATTTTTAATAGAAGAATTAATTTTGACAACTTTCAAAATTTTAATGAATTTAGAATTAATTCGTTGGCTCGTCTATTTGTTGGCAAAATCATCGGCTATAAATTGCGAGATTGAGGCGTGGTACATATGGGAGTTATTGCCGCAGCAATTACTTACTACCGGCGAGGCCGCCTACTATCTTTCTACGCTTTTCTCGGCCGTCAGTGTGCTCAAAAATCCCGAAAGTATTCGTCGCTTGAAGAGTGCGTCTTCACAAGAGGCGTATTTGACCGGATCGCTCACGGTTTGTTTTCCTTGTACTGTAAAAAATAATTTGAGATTTTTCACATTATTGAATGTTTTTTCAACATTATCGGCGGATGTTAATTGCTTGATAACTATTCTAGACTCTGCATGAAAGTGCGGAGGAATCATCGGATGCATTTCTGCGAATTGCTGTGCCAAACGAACACGAGGGCTCTATCGAATATCACACCTTTCCCATTCTACCGCAAATGAACGTGGTGAAGTTGTGTCGTGTGATTGCACACCAGTTCGCAATTACAAACCCCGAGGACTATGGACTGTAAGTGATTTTAAGGTCGAATTACCAAATTCTCTCGCGCAAAAATTTTTCTAATCCCCCAGATTGCCTATGAATTCGGCATTAATAAAATTTGGGATAGGCCTAATCTCGAAATAGAATTCTATATAATGTGAAAAAGGGTGAACCACTTATGGGCCCGGAAAATTATACGAGGAAACTTTCATTATTTTTTTTCAAAAATTTCTGAAAAAGTAAGAGGAACTTGAAATGGCGGTTTTAGATACATCCTGTTCGACGGTTTTGAGACGGTGCTCTTGGCGAAGGAATATCCGCAGGTGATTCGTGACAAGTTAAACGAGGCGGGAAAACCGCATCTTTTCGCCTACAAGCGCAATGAGGCTCGAATTGCGTGGCCGAAGAACGTGGCGAATTCGTGCACGCCCACTGAGTTTCAGCCACGTCTTCTCTAGATGCTTTTCCCTATCTTTCGTTTTTGTTATTTGATGAATTATTTCGCGGAGAAGATTCTGGGAAGTTATTGGCAAGCTTAAATTATTTTAAGTCTACTTCGTGGTATTTCTCGTTTTCTTTCGTTAAGTGTTGGGTTTAAAAAATAGTCAGATTAGCTCGATGATCGATTCAGAATGATCACGTTTAATTTATTGCAGGCCAATTATGTGCATTTAAATTGTTTATTATTATTATTATAATTATAGTGCTTAATTTTGTTGAATAGAAGTCTGAATGCATGTAACTTTAAAATATGGGAACCTTATCCTCGAATTCGTTCGACGTAGATTTTTTCGTCTTCTCTGAACCAATCAAAAAATATTCCTATTGTAATTTTACTTTGAAATTTATCTGGAATATTATCATTTTACAGAAAATTTGTTCAGGAGATTGTGACCTGTTTTCGATGCTTCGCGCCATCTTGTTGTTAATATAATAAATCTCGTTGCGGCATTTATCCAAATAAAAATTTTATATATGTGTAGTTGTACATAAAATTACAGTGTACTAAGTTACAATTAAAAACGTACAAATTTTCAAACTTCAAGAATGAGTCCAAATCGGATATAAAAGTGTCAAAAAAGGTCTATTTTTGTTAAACCAAAATTTTTATAATTTCTGGCTTCTCAATACATACCGACAAAATAGCAAACAAAATATCAGATTATCAGCGATGCTTGCTACACGGACGGGAATGTGGGAAAAATATGTCCGTGATACTTTCCAAACTTTTTAATATAATGCTTTTCAACAACGATTCAGTCATGCGTGATCATATCCAAACGAAAATTTTGAGGAACGAAAATTGAAGTTTTAAGTGTAGGGATGCTTTGCATAGGGATGCTGGTACGACGTCTCGCCACGGCGATTAAAAAATAGGAGTCCAATTTTCTGATTATCTGCTCTTATTGCAATAAGCTTATTGAATCTTCCCATTCCTATTTAACGTACTAGCTAATTCCATTCCCGTTCTCTCTAACCATTTCTTTAACGTTACTAAGGAAATAACACAATATTAGTACAAAAAATCAGGGTTCGAGTATAGAATAAAAAATTTTTCATCCTGAGAAAATGTTTTCCAAATTCTTTGATTTCCGATTTCGACGAGATGCTGCCATTCCGCACCGAAATGCAAAAGGGCTCATCAATTCACATTTGAAAATGAGTTTTTTTCTCGAATATTCGTGGTTTGGCATTTTATTCGCGAATATATTCGTATGTTCTATTTTGCTACTGTACGCTTAAAATGAACGAAGAATCTTCATTTTGGTCACTTGTCTACCCTTCACTTACAAGGAACTTTGCTCGGGTGGTGGTTACCCGGTAATTAAACGCATTTTTCTCCCAAGTTCCTTACTACCTGACCATCCCACCACCCCGCTCTTTTTTAGCCCAGCAAGTTTCCCGTTTTTTAGCTCATTATTTTTGTGTAATGCGTAGCTCTCCTAATTGCAGATATCGTCTTGTTCATAAGAAAATTTGGTTTTTAGCTATCTTTTTGACTCAAAATGGCGAAAGTTAACGCGGTTGGTATCGATCTCGGTACAACTTATTCCTGTGTTGGCGTGTTCATGCACGGAAAGGTTGAGATTATCGCTAACGATCAAGGTGATACTTTTTTCTTTACGTAATTCGAGCTGTTTTATGTTAAGCACTGTTGATGTGCTAAATATTTGTAATCTATAAAATATTGGACGTTTTAGGTAATCGCACCACTCCGTCGTATGTGGCATTTACCGACTCGGAACGTCTTATCGGAGACGCGGCAAAGAATCAGGTGGCGATGAATCCATCGAATACTGTATTTGGTAAGATACTTTTTTCATTGGGAAACATGCATAATGCGATTTTTATTTTTTTAAATTTTGCACGAAATTTTCGTTTTTCGACATTTCTGATTTTTTGCGAGTGATACACTAATCAAGGACGTTCCTTTTAGATTTGTTATAAGTAACTTATTGTTAATTATTTCAGATGCCAAACGTCTTATTGGTCGTAAATTTGAGGACACCACCGTCCAAGGTGACATGAAGCACTGGCCTTTCAAGGTCATCAGTGCTGAGGGCGGTCGTCCAAAAATTCAAGTTGAGTACAAGGGTGAGACGAAACAGTTTTTCCCCGAGGAAATTTCGTCGATGGTCCTCATCAAAATGAAGGAGACGGCCGAAGCTTTTCTTGGATCGACAGTGAAGGACGCAGTTGTTACAGTACCTGCCTACTTCAATGACAGCCAACGTCAAGCTACAAAGGATGCCGGTGCGATTGCAGGTCTGAATGTGCTTCGTATTATCAACGAACCCACAGCGGCGGCCATCGCTTACGGTTTGGATAAGAAGGGCACTGGCGAACGTAACGTTCTCATCTTCGATTTGGGAGGTGGAACCTTTGACGTCTCGATTCTCACCATCGAGGATGGCATCTTTGAGGTTTGTTTACTGCACAAATTTTGAATGTCCAATCTCACTGTTCTATAAAAGTGTATTTGTACTAATTTTGTTTGCATTATTAGGTGAAATCAACGGCAGGTGACACACATTTGGGTGGTGAGGACTTCGACAATCGCATGGTGAACCACTTTTGCGCTGAGTTCAAACGTAAGCACAAAAAGGATCTCGCTAGCAATCCGCGTGCACTTCGTCGACTTCGCACGGCATGCGAGCGTGCTAAGCGCACTTTGTCCAGCTCCACGCAAGCCAGGTAATTTAATGTTTATTTTAGCTACTTTGTTCAGCATTTATTTAGTGGTTTGTGTGTAAAATAAGTTGACGTGTAGATTTCATAATAAGTGTTGTTTGGTGTAGTATTGAGATCGATTCGTTGTTCGACGGAATTGACTTCTACACGAACATCACTCGCGCTCGTTTCGAGGAGTTGTGTGCGGATCTTTTCCGCAACACGATGGAGCCGGTGGAGCGCGCATTGCGTGACGCGAAGATGGACAAGTCTCAAGTCAACGATATTGTGCTCGTTGGAGGTTCGACGCGAATTCCTAAGGTACTTTTTTTGGTTTGAAGGAAGCATTTAGCCTCTAGTAAATATTGCTGTACAACTAAACAAAGATTTTAGGTCCAAAAGCTCTTGTCGGATATGTTTTCGGGCAAGGAACTTAACAAGAGTATTAACCCGGACGAGGCGGTCGCCTATGGTGCCGCTGTCCAGGCGGCGATCTTGTGCGGTGACAAATCCGAAAACGTGCAGGACTTATTGCTTTTGGATGTGGCGCCATTATCCATGGGTATTGAGACTGCTGGAGGTGTGATGACTGCTCTCATCAAGCGCAACACGACTATCCCGACGAAGACCTCGCAGACGTTCACGACGTACTCTGACAATCAGCCGGGAGTGCTCATTCAGGTGGGCATTTGTTTTCCATTTCTTTGCAAAAATTGAATGGCATTGTTTCTGCAGGTGTTCGAGGGTGAGCGGGCCATGACGAAGGACAATCATCTTCTCGGAAAGTTTGAGTTGAGCGGAATCCCACCGGCACCACGCGGCGTTCCGCAAATCGAGGTCACTTTCGACATCGATGCGAACGGAATTCTCAACGTCTCGGCTCAGGACAAGTCCACCGGCAAACAGAACAAAATCACCATCACCAACGACAAGGGGCGTTTGTCCAAGGACGAGATTGATCGAATGGTGCAGGAAGCCGAAAAGTACAAGGCCGAGGACGAGGGTCAGCGCGATCGTGTCTCTGCCAAGAACTCCTTGGAGTCCTACTGCTTCAATATGAAGCAGACCGTGGACGACGAGAAGGTATGGTTTTTTTTCACCCTTTTTTTACTTTTTTTTTCACCCTTATGGGTGAAAAAAATATATGAATTTGGAGCAGTGCTGGGACTAAAGACCGTTTTTTTTCTTTTTTTAACCTTTGGTCAAAAACTGAAAAACACATTTAGTTGAAAGACAAACTCAGCGACGAGGACAAAAAGAAAGTCAGCGATAAGTGCGCGGAGACGCTCGCCTGGCTCGACGCCAATCAAACGGCCGAGAAGGAGGAGTTCGAGCACCATCAAAAGGACCTCGAGGCGCTCTGCAATCCTATCGTCACGAAGCTGTACGCGTCCGCTGGAGGTGAGGGTGGCTTCCCCCCGTCTGGTGCCGGAGGATTTCCGGGAGGTGCCGCCACCGCTGGAGGAGGATCTAGCGGCCCGACTATCGAGGAGGTCGACTAATTTCCAGAGATTTTTTTTTGTTTAATTAAATGATATAATTGTTATTATAAAAGTTTCTTGCAATTCTTAATTGTTTAATGAATGAACAAATATTTTCGGAAAGCAATAATTAGAAATTACGGTGTAATAAATACGAATTACAAAAAGCGACCGTAATTTATGGGTATTTTTCGACTTTCATCTTTTCGAGTTTTTTTTAAAGCCACTAAAATCTTTCGATTTTCGGCAACTTTCGTCTTCATGCGGTATCATAAAGTTTGACGTTACCGTAAAAATTTTTGTAGGCAAAATTTAGTTATTTTAGTATTTTCTTTA
>SAUE01000332.1:27128-38124 GCA_009724625.1 Deladenus siricidicola | reverse complement strand
TGAAATTTCATCGATGTATGAAAAAGTTATGGAAAAAAAACAAGTGCGTCTATCTTTTTGAACAGGACTGTATAGTAAAATTAGTAGTTAAAATTGCGGCCCCGACATTTGCGTCCCGCTGAGTCTTTAGGCAGCCTAAAAAATTTTTATGACTTCCGCAAATGTCGGTTTTTAGTTTTGGCGCAAATGACCACGGCGCAAATGTCGTTCCCCCCGTCTCGACACATTTGCCAAATTCAATAAAACAGAATTGCAAATTTAGCACTACAATTTGCATCTTGCAAATTGGCATTTTTTACTTTAATGCAAATTGACACTTGGCATTTTTTTCTTTAACAAATTTGGAATTGCAAATTTGAAATTTGCGAATAGCAATGAAGGATCAGACGTCAATTTGCATTGTCAAATAAAAAGTGCTATTCGCAAATTGCGATACCATATTTGCAATTTGTGAACCGCCCTGGTTCTTTAACAAATTTGTAATTGCAAATTTTTTTTTGGGGATTGCGATATTTGGGTACGCGACGCTTGGGTATCGGGATTGCGTCATTTAGGGACGCGTCATTTGGGGATATTAAAAAGTGAATTCGATTTAATAGTGATTGTTGTTTTTCTGCATTTTTTGACATTTTCATTTAGGCACACGGAAGAACGACCCCCAAACATGTGTAAGCCAAACTCCGCTGCTTCAAAAAACTATTTCGCTGAACTGAATCATTAAAAAGCCGAAAATCGAGCCGAAGTTTTTGCTATTTCCTCTTAATTTCAATTTTACCACCATATTGGTTTAATTGCCTTTTTCCGACCCTCCCAATACAAACTAATTTATTAAACTAATACAAAATACAACAATCGAATTGAATTATTAAAAATTTTAATATATATTCCTGGGTCAAATTATTATCGGACTAATAAAATAATTACAAAATATTGAAAATGTAAAGAAAAGATTTCGTCAAATACTCCTTAAGCGTTGACACGGCGTCCGAAAAGATTCTTGCTCTTGTAGAAACACAATTTGTCGGATAGGTCGTGGTAGGTCACGTTTTCACGTCGGTCATGCTCTCTGAAAAAACGATACATTGTACTTTTTGAGGTTTCAATTCAAAATTTTAACCCTTGTATTTTTTTCGTGAAAATTTTAACTTACGCCCATCTCTGGTAGAGCATTCGGCCACGTTCCGAATAGCGATTCGCAATGTAGACCGGTGAGGGCAACGAAGTCGGCATGAACACGATTTGATGGCCAAAGCACAAGTGGAACGTGATGTTCTCCAACTGCTTCAACTGGAAGTTGTTGTCGTCGTAGAGTACGGTGTACTTCGGCGTACGCGTCGTTCCCTGTAATAGAATTTTTTATGTCACATTTTTGAAGAATCGTAGCCATGGTGGCCAGGTGAGGCCATAGGGGTGGGGCCGCAAATAAATTTCATTTGCGAAAACCGAAAATCGCAAATAAATTTTTTCGGTTTTTGCGGCTTTTTAGGCAAATTTTTTTTTAATTTTATATTTTTTTATAATTTTTTTAACAAAAATCTCCGCAGTAGGATCATTTGCCAAAGTTTCCCATTTTTCAAGATTTTTTTGAGCAAATTTTTGCTCAAAAGCCGCAAACCGCAAATTTTACCACCCCTGGGTGTGTGTGCACGTCGCGTCCCACTTCAAAGGGTTAGCTCTCAGAGCCACTTTTTAGTAATGCAACTTAAAAGATCCGCCTTTCACAAAAAAATTGGTTTTCAGAAACATAGAAATGATGAAAATTATTGATAACAATATTGATAATTCTTTAATTATCCTGTAAACATACAGTACAGTGATAATTATAAAACATAACATTAGAATTAAATTAGACGAGTTCAATCTTCAATAAAAATAAAAAATTGACTAAAATCTGTAGTGCACGATTACCTGTAGTGCACGATGTGAGTTGAGGAAAAATTGAAAAAATTGAGATGCAAAAACTAATTTTTTGAAGTGGGACGCGACGTGCGCCTGGGCCATATAGAAAGGAAAATTTTTTTATTTTTTCCAAACAGAATTTTGGTTTTAGGACCCAAACCCAAAAAAAATTTAGTCCCCCCCCCCCGAAAATTTTCAGCCTCTACGAAATTTGGTGTCGAAAACACCACCAACTATATTTTAACCTGTAGTGCACGATGTGAGTTGAGGAAAAATTCGGCGAATTCCGGATGCACAACAGTATGGTCAATGACGACGCCTGGCTGGATATTTTGCTCTGGAGGCTTGTCACGGCCATTAATCTAAACATCATTTATATTTCCCGAAATGACAACATCACCGAACATTAATCAGCCCGAATAGAAAATTTTTTCAAATGTCGGATAAAAGTTACGTTTCTCTTGAAGAATCGGACGTTCTGCAGCTTGTTCGCCACGAGAATGGTAACTTTCGCTTCACAACCCAACTGTTTCATTGCATGCTTAATCAATGGTACCTCGAATTGAAGGACCTAAAGGAAAAAATGGTAGCAAAAGTGTTGTAACTTGGATACATCTTTAGATCCTTGAGGGTTCAATTTGGACGAGACAAAAGCAAGGTGTATTCAAAAAGGATTCAAATTAGCTCCAATTTGAATACATTTAATTGCATCGAACATGGACCCAGTATCTGCAGATCTATTTGGGATTCAAGTTTAGATGTTCCAAAACAGCTTTCGACCCCCAAAGGTCAAAAAACCACAGGGGACCAAAGTATAACTTTCGAAAAAAATTTTTTGCTCAAAATCGTTTCAAAACAAATTAGAAATCATTAAAAATTGCTGGATCTTTAGGCTTAGGCTTAGCCTAACCTAAAAAAGTTTCGAAATTCTGGGAGGGGGAGGAGGCTTTAAATGTTTTTCCAAAAATTGGTAATTAAAAAAGCATTTTATAATAGAAAAAATACCACTCGAAATTGCCCTTCCGCGCAACCATTTCGATAAAGCACAACGCGTTGCGGGAAGCATTGCCGTCCTTTTTGATAATATTCCAAACAACGCGAAACAATGTCAGAAATTACATTTGCCTTCTCGTCACGAAGAGCAGCCTACAAATTTTTGGATTGGCATCCATCAAGTATCGGATTAAAAAAATAAAAGCACGATAATACCTGATAAACGAAATCTCCAACAAAGTCGAATTCGTTATTGGCGCCGATATTGGCCGCGTATCCGATCACCGATGGCGCACTTTCCGTATTCTCCACTACAGGTCTGCTAGCGTCAACTTCACCGCCAAAGCCAAGTCCTCCACCCGGATGATTCATTGCAAAACCAATGTAAAGTGTCTCTGTGCCGAGAATCTCCTGGGCACTAAATCCAAAAAAAAACAAATATTATTTATAATTATTAACTTTCAAAAAAAAAACTTATCACATTATGGACCTAAAAAAGTCTAAAAAAACTTATCACGTTATGGAACAAATCAATTCAAACACTAAAAAATACATTGGAGAAGATGCGAGCGTATAGTTCAAACCGCCGAGCTTGACATTCGTCTTGTTGACTAAAATAAGAAATTATATGTAAAACGTTACGGTAGTTTTCAAGAAAGAAAAGTAACTTTAAATTACCAAAATATTTTTTGAATACAAATTCGAAGCTTACCAATATTTGAAAGAGTCAATCGCTGATTTTTCGCCGTTATGTTGCGCATAGTTCCGAGTTTGATGCACTGCGACGTGATATCGTAAACGCGCTCCGCAAACTTTACATCCGCTGAAAATGTAAGTTGAAATTAAAATTTAATAAACTAATTAAAAAAACAAAACATTACCATGAGCAGCATCTCCACTGTCCGAGTGAATAGTCAAAATAAACTCGCAGTTGTGATGAGCAGCAATCTTGAACTTGTCATTGATAGTCTAAAAAAACTTATTACGTTATGGAACAAAGACCTTCCATTTTTCCACCAATCCATATGATCAATCAAAAGAGTCGAATCATTTTTCCTATTCAAAATCAATCAGAAAACCCGCATAACATAGAAATACAAAAACAAACAGCGTATTTTGAATCATGAACTTCCCACTCGGTTGGCTCTGGCATTGGTACACCCCTCATTCCGCATTCCTTGACGTAATTGACCAAAAATTGTCTAAAAATGTAAAAAATTCGAGTGAATTCCATTATGAACAAAAGACATTTCTTAGTGAAAACTTACTCAAACTCCTTCCTGTCAAGACGATCACGTGGGTCAAGAAAAGCGTAAGCCGCCCAAACTTTGCATCCGTGAGTCGAGTAATAACGACGACCAGTCCACGTGAAGTTGTTCTGGTTTATTGTCGAACGCTCGTTATTACTGAACTCCAAGTCAGGAGGCGAGAAGAAGCGAGCACCCTAGACAAATAAAATAAAAACTATTCATCTACGAATGGTAAAAAACCTACCACACAAATAGGACGATTTAACACTTTGATTTCCGCGCTAGTCAACCACTCACTATCCCACAAGTGAAGTGACAGTGCAGTCGCTTCGATTTGCTGGCGCAAAATTGCCGGAGGCACAGCACACTTCTAAAACAAACAAAAAGCACCTTTAAGTTGAGTTAAGAATACGGGTAAATGTAAATATTACTCGAATGAGTTGCTGAAGCATCTTCGGCGTCTGTTGAACTGACTTAACGCGCTGATAGTCCGCTACGGTGCAAAGCTCCATTGGTACGTAATTGGTAGATTTGTTGGGTCCCAATGTCTCAACCAATGGCAAACCGGGCTCCCTATATTCGTAAATTTCAAACAATTTCAAGAAGTGTAACCACACTTTCGTAATAGAGCATTTTGGCCTACTTGTAATAATAAAAAAAAAACTCACAGCAAAGTTATATTATACTTTTCCTGAAAGTATTGAGATACAGTAATATCACTGCCGCCAACGCGAATCATCTTCGAATTGGAACCCTCGCGGGTAAGACCTCGAATTTCGAATCGCTGGGGCCTCTTGGAGTGCTTCGTTTCAACGTAAAGTCCTAAACCCATTTATAACATGATTACACATTCCAAAAAAATGTCACAATAAAATCAAACCCTTAAGTTGAGTGAGCAGCTTTTTGTACTCAATGTCATTAAGTGAACGAGGATCACGAACCATAGCCTGAACCTTTTGCAGCAAGCCCACAGTTCCATGGAACGGAGTTTTCTTCGCTATAAAACATTAATAAAAAAAACATTTCAAAAAATCCGCACCCGTTTAACTTCTTCAAAAAAAACCTAGAACAAAAGAAAACATTCGAAATTTTCTAATTGTCAAAAATTCCTACTCTCGACAACCACACAAGCTGTACGTCCCTTTCCGGGACCCGAAATCACACGAACACCTTTCTGCGCACCGAACGACAAGTACGAACAAGTATCTTCAAACATAGTGTCGTCGATTAAGTTGTAAGACATTGGATCGATAAGATAGCTGGTCTGACTGGAGTAGGTGACGTGTTCCAGTCTGAAATCAGTAAATATGATTAAAACTGCTACATTGAGTATTGAAGCTGTATAATACTATGAGTAAAACGAAACGCTTTAATGCTAAAAATTTCACTCATAAAGCTAGCTTTTCAATCCATTCCCTCGGCCTTAAACCTCTCAAAAAAACATACGGGTGAAACATGGCGTATTGACTGGTAGCAATGTCCAAAAACTGTGGAAGAGAACGGTCAATTAGCAACAAATTGCGTGAAACAGAAGTCAATTGGCCCAATTCCACCACCGCATTAACGTTTCGGATCTGCACCACACAGTTCACAAAATCGCCGAATCGTTCGTATGGCAAAAGATTGCTTGGCAAAGTAAATTCACGACTCTAAAAGCAATCAACATGAAGGCTAGCAACCAAATAAAAAATCATAGAGAAATGTTTAATTACCGCAAACCAAAAGGACCTCCCCTTTAAAACGCCTTCTACATACCTCGTCAACCTCCAACTTGTCCAACGAGAAGAGGATGGATTGCAAGTCGTAATAGATGCAGCGCTTCCCTTTAAAGAAATTTAAATCCTCCTGCTTCTTCAACGCCATTATGACGTCGCGACAGCGATCACGACGATTGATAAAAACAGCGCTAAAATAAAAGTTGCGCAAAATAGGGAAATAATATATCTAAATCATAGCTGACAGACCTCCCCCCCAATTGGGGGGGGGGGGGACCCGCATTACGTAGAGATTTGGCAGGGGCCACAAATTTTGGGGGGTGGACAGAAAAAAATGCAAAATTTTGCGGGCCCCGCAGGGGCCGCAAAAATTGAAAAAAATATAAATAAAAGCTAAATCAACAATTTTTTACTATTTTTAACAATTTTCAAAAAAAAAGCGCCCCTCCCGCAAAAATTGAAAGAAAAAGTTATTTTAAAAAATTTCGCGCGTGCGCGCGAAAAAAAAATTTTTCTCGAGTTTTTCAAAAAAATGTCCCCCGACCAAAACTGACCCGAGTTATGGCGCTTTGAAAATTTGAGGACCTTTTTTTTGGTCCTCGGCGGAAAGGAGGGGGGCCGCAAAAATTTTCGAATTTCGAGCGGGGGGGGTTTGTCACCTATGATCTAAATTTGAAAATTTAACTTACTCTCCCTTTCCCTTTTTAGTCAAGTCGACGGCTCGCATTTTACTTTCCCCGCCTTCAATCATCTGAACATATCCGGTAATCGTAGCGTCGTAGCGATGAACAGTCAACGGCTGCATGAGGATTCCATAGACGTTCGTTGTCAGCTCGACGTCACCCTGCGCGCAGTCGCCTCGCTTTTCCACCATTACTGGATCACCGACCGGAATCTAAAAGTTAAAAAAATTGGATGGTGAAAATAATACATTCGTGAAAAATTTACCTCATTGTCACGGAGATAATCGAAAGCTTCCTGCTCAATGTAGGTACGAACTGAAATTAAAAAATTATAATGTCACGTTTAACACTACAATTTAATATAACCCTGAAGCGTGGAAGCTGCCGCTGCCATCGTTGTTGTCAAACGGAGCGTATTTGAACGAAATCTAAAGCAAATCAACGTAAAGCAAAATTAAACAATTCCCTTTCGTCTTGTTAAATTGAGCAAAAAATTGTCATTTTGCTAAACAATTTTTAGCGCTTTTTATAGCAACGAAATCTATTTATGAGTGCTCGAGCTCTGCGAACACTGCCAGGCTGACAGCAAGTGTCAGCCACGGTTAAAAAAGCGCGAAAAGTAAAACACATTACTATTCTTGCTGAAACTACAGATAGTTTATTTTGAATTTTTCCGTTTGATTTTTCCACATATATGCCGCAACCAAAATTTGAAACGTCTTCGAAATTTACCAACATAATGTTAGCAACATTTTTGAGCCTCAAAAATTAAAATTACTCGAAATTGATTTTTCCAGTGCAATTTTGGTTTTTCCCCTAATAAATTTTTTTCATTTCCGGTACTTTCTTAGGTTTAAAAAAAACAGGTAATTTGGGTGCGGCGATTCCGAACCAAGGGCCATCTGCAATCACGTGATGTGGGTCCACTGGGGAAACGGTCTCACGGAGACCTTTAATTAAACAGGTGATCGAAAATCACTCGAAAAATATAGGACGAATATTTTGGAGTTATTTGGAATAAAACATTAAACTTGATTTCTTGTTTTTGATTTCGTTTCATTATTTTCTTGCTAAACGAACATTTTGACAGAATTTTGTTGTTATCGATAACAAATGTTACTCAAAAATTTCGGAGTAGTTGAACTGTATGGTTTTTTATCCAGATACATATAAAAATTGCGGATAAACTGCACTTTACCCCCCCCCCAGAATTTCAAAACTTTTTCGATGTTTTCCGACGTAGTTTGATGCGCTGATCACGAATTTGACATTCATTTCCGGCGGAAATTCCAAAAAAGTGCCCAAATCGGGTGTCGAAAACCACAGGTATAATTTTCGAGTAAATCAAAAAAAAAATTTTGCTTAAAATCGTTTCAAAACAAATTAGAAAGCATTAAAACGAGTTTCTCTTAGGAGCTTAGGCTTTAGGCTTGGGCGCAGCTTATGCTGGGCCAATTTGATTTTAGGGTGAAAAAACCGAGATTCTGGTAGACCTATGAGCCTTAGGTTTAGGCTAAGCCTCAGGCAATATGCTACCTTGTTCCCCCCTGTGCTTTTCGACATTTTTATACCCGATTTGGGTACTTTTTTGGAATTTCCGCCAGAAATGAATATCGAATTCGTGATCAGCGCATCAAACTACGTAGGAAAACATCAAAAGTTTTGAAATTCTGGGGGGGGGGGGTAAAGTGCAGTGACCCCAAAATGGCTTAGAGATCATTGAGCACATTATTTAATATTTCAAATTTTCTTCGCGTTGCGCGACTAACTTTTTGGGAAAGAATTTACGTGTTCGGCATCTATTCAATACTCCACAAAAAAATTTTATAATGGCAAATTACTATAAATTGAGTTAAATGCAATCAAATTCTAATGTGTTTTCCAATTTTTTGTTTGCGAAGTTACCAAAAAGACAATTTTCTGTAAATCATTTTTATTGCAAATATAAGAAAAATCATTGTTGAAAATGTTATTTATTTGCAAGTATTGATAAAATTTCAAATTGAAAACTGGCAAAAAATAATTTGAGAAGTGATTTGGGCTTAAAAAATCTCATCCTGTTCAGAGTTTGTTTCCGATTCCGATGCTAAGTTTTCGCGAAGATATTTATCGATGATTTCGTGAACAAATACGTCGGTAGGCAAATGCAAGTGTTGTCCGTCGACTGACACAAAATGAAGTCGCCCAGTTTCATTCAGTCGTTTCAAACCAATCAAGTCCTGCAACTTTTTGCGTCAGCTTTCATTATTTTTCCAGTGGCGTCGCCAGGGGGACAGGAATCCCCCCTCCCTTGTAAGATTTCCCTCCAAAGAATTTGGCAATACCCTTTTATCAGAAAAATGGATGGAACTCCCCTCCCATGAAAAATTTCTGTGAATAATCCTGTGAAAAATTTCTGTGAATAACTGTGTAAAAACATACATCTTTAAATAATGGAGTGTCTTCGAATGGGACGACAGTCGACGAATCGTTGGGCGGATAATAGCCAAACCACTAAGTGTAAAAACTTGAAGGCAAATTAATAAATTAAATACGCCCTCAAATTATTACCTCGGATTCCTTGGGCAAAACCATTTCGTCGCGGAGAAATTTTACAAGCACAATTGCCTCCAATTTCAATAAGTTCGCCTTGTACGTCGAGTTGCACAAATTTTCCTGAAATTTTTGATGGGTACATTCGCGATCATGGCTATAATAATCATCGGAAAAACCTGTTCACAATTAAGGTCCGCCAAGAAGATGCTTTTCGTGGCATAATGTTCATTCAACATGGGATCATGCCAGTATTGAGCCTGCACGGATCTAAAAATAAAAATTTTACGGCATCGGAGATTTTTTTCATTAAATCCGATACGCTAATTTATTCGTCGAGTAAGATTTTTTCGTGAAGTAATTTTCAATTTAGACCCTAAAATATCATCTAGCTCTTCAAAATATAGTCAAAATTACGCTGTATAAATAATGCGAAAAATTCTTACATTTTTTGTACCATTTTTGAGTATGCGCCATAATCGAGGAGATGACGGACCGCGTTACACAGTCCCGTCGAACCGGGGCAGAAGGGAAGTCCGTAGATGCCCTGTTGAGGACCTCCAATAGAAATCAAATTCCGGATTTTTATTCCCGAACAGCGCTGTGCCAGTGCACGTCTGTAAAACGAGAATTCAGGTAATGTAAAGAAATTAATGTAAAAAATACACAAAAAGTCCGCCTTGCGAAAAGCCAATGGCGTTGAATCCATTTCTCAAATTTTTGTCTGCCTTTATTTGAACGCAGGCCTCCGCTACCAAAACATTCATATTACTGAAAAATCCACGCTCCATATCCTAAAACTATTCAAAACAAATAACCAATTAAAAATTCGTATGTCAATGTTATGGTTTTTAGCTGAAAAATAGTCAATTTTTTTTCAACAATTAAGTCTTAAAAACTTTTTTGTTTCCTATCCATTTTTAAGCCCCTCGACAATGATACTTCAGTTTCCCTTGCCTGAACAAAATTTTCAGTAGAGTCCCTAATTTCTTTCATTTATTTTTCTCCAATACATTGCAAAGAGTAACCTAAATAGGCTTATTAAAAAAAACTATTTTGAAAATTTGTAAAAAAATTCAAGAAATAATATCAAAAATATATATGAGGAAACTGAAAGAACATCTACAGGTGGACCACTCACGGGTTGGGCTACTCTTTTGTGAACATCGTCAACAAATACTTACTTCGACCACATTAGAGCCGAGCATAAGGGAATTCACGTAGACGCCGGGAATTTGTGTCCTCAGCAACTTTTTAACGTATCCCATACTCAGCGGATTGCAGCACGAATCTCCTAATTGAAACGTTATTAAAACATATAGGTGGGTAGAGAATTTTTTCGGGAGGAAGAACTTCATTTAATATTCTTTTAATTTTTTAATATATTCATATCATGAAAAGTTATCGAAGTCGAAATTTTTTCCAAAAAATACGCGCACGCGAAAATTTACCCATTCCGTGCCATAATACGATTGGTGTTGGCGATTGATTTTGTAGTTGGGTATTTGCGAAACAACCGAAGAATACAATACACAATAGAAGTTTAAAGTTACCCATCTATTACAAAATACTTCCTGAATTATAATGAATATTAAAAAGTGAAACAATTTTTGGTGAAACAATAACTTTAAATTTTGGAAAAAATTCAAAATTACAGTTAACCTCAGGATTAAATCGATTAACCTTTAAGAGCAAAACTTTTTTCAATAAAAGATAATCTAGGCTTTTGGAAGAATAAAATAAAATCAATTCTTACTCCATTGCCATCTATTTCATATCAGATGATAACGGTAAAAAGATAAGAAAAAACAACATAACATTTAAAATTATCGTTTGCTAAAAATCGTACTAGTTATACCATAACTCGAATTTATTACCAGAAAACAATAAACAAGAACGTAAAGCTCGCACAAAATTGTTATGC
>SAUE01000331.1:552-19613 GCA_009724625.1 Deladenus siricidicola | reverse complement strand
AAGTACAAAAAATCAGTTCATTTCCTCGACCAGTTTTCTCTACGCACACTTTCAGTGTATCGTGAACCATATGTGAAGCCGGCTTTGAAGCTAAAACTTGCTGTAAAAATCTTTATTTTTTCTTTGAATGTACGCTAAACATTGGCAATATGTAACAATTTCTAAATTTTGTACTAGCTAGTGCATGCAATGCAAAATTCCATGGCTTAGGTAACTATGTATGGGAGTTGGGCGGAAATGCGGATTTCCGGCCATTTTTGGCCTCGGAATTCCGTATTCCGAATTTTTGGCTATTCCGAGTCGGAATTTGGAAGTTGTTGGACTAGTAAAAGGGGCATGACAATTTCGAAAAATTGCTTTACTTGCATCATAATCCGCAACTTCTATGAAATTGATTATTCCACATTTATTTATTTGTCTTGTTTTCTATATTTTCTATGGCTTGCTTTCTCTACTTGCTTTATATTATAAACAATTTCTGCCTAAAAATTACAAAACATCTCATGAAAGCATGACAGAAGTTAGAGGAAATCGAATTTTTTAAAATTACTTCCGATTTCGAAATGCGGAATTCCGGCCATTTTTGGCTTCGGAATTGCGAATTTCGAAAAATTTTTCATCCATCGAATTCCGATTTGAAAATTTTTACTTCCGCCCAACCCTGCGATGTATGTGTATGATAAAGGAAATGTTTGGGGTTTTTATTTTTTTCGTAGCCCCCTACAGAAAGTGACCACCCTTCAATTTGTATACCAATATGAACTTATAGTAGCAAACAATAAATGTTTGAAATACTGGTTATTTCTGGAAATACTGGTTATACGTAACGCTCAAATAATATCAAACATAACTTATTTTTCGTGAAAACAAATATACATATGTATGTATAAATGAATTTGAATTGTTTAGAATAACTCAAGAATTGTTTAGAATAACTCAATAAATGCGGGAAGAGCGGAAACGACGACGTAGTCCGGAGGATAGTTCCCGCAGACGCGGACACAACTCTGATCGACACAAACGTGATTCGAGTCCCAGGTAATTTTTTAATCTTCAACCCCCTCTTTCTCATTTTTATATTTGATTTTTTTATGTTTTTTGGACCAGTTTTTTGTTTTGACTTTGAATATCGTATTTGTTTTACCAGAAAACGCGAAACTATTTTGGCGCCAAAATCGTATTTTGCGCGGGCCTTCCAGTGTTATGACTTGTCTAACTTGTGAGCATTTGTTGGAAAAAATCTAAAAAATATTGATTATGAAAAAAAAAATCCAAAATTTTTTTTTATTGCGAGGCGATTTTTTTACATAAATTTATATATCAGTCGATTTCGCTTGCATTTTTTTTGAATGTGAACCTTCAAATTCGGACCAAAATTTTTGATAAAATTTTAGCAGCTAATTTCACCCATTTTTCGATTTCTTTTCAACATAAAACCTATTTGTTCTACATAGTATGGAACATCCATTGAACATTTAAAAGTTTCGAAATTTATGCATTGAAATACGCCAAAATTTGGAAAAAAAATTGACTTGAAATTTATTTTTGATATTTATGAGTAAAATAAACGACATTTGGGACGCATAACTGGTCGAGAAAACATAAGAAAAAAAAACCAACCACCCTCCCAATACGTGGCGTAGTGGGAGGGTGGTTGATAATCCTCTACCCATGGTGGGTGGTAAGTTTATTCGTTTTTTGTCGAATTGATTTTTTCAATTTTAGGGAACGTCATCGAGAGTCAAAATATTCCAAGCGAGATGCTATCAAAACTGAAGCGGAGACACCGAAACCGAAAACGGAAATTAAAACGCAGCCACTCGCAGAAGAACAACCCGTAGTGGAGGACCCGAAAGTGTTGGAGAACGAATTGCGCCAGAAGGAGGTGCTTTATAAGGCAAAAATGGAGTTGCAAGAACGAATACGACATTTAAATATGCCAAATGCAAACATCCAGCCACTGAAGAGCGAGGCGGTTCTAAAGCCGGCGGAGGCGTCTGCATTCGTCAACTATCAGATGATGAGTAGGTTGGATGAGTTGAAGCGAAAAGTGGCCAGCCGAAGTCAGGCGGTTTCGGCGACAGCCACTGCACCGACAAAGTCGGAGAAGCAATCCACTGGCGACGATATTTTTACGAAAACGGAAAAGGTAATTTTATCATTGTTGTGTGATTGGAAAAAGTTTATGAACTGAACTTTTCTTATGAAAAAAAACTTTTTCGTGAACAGTTTTTTCCCAACTTTTTTTTATCAACATGAACTTTTTTTCAAGTTTACATTTTTAGTTTATGTAAACATGAACTTTATTTGTGAAAGAAGTTCTCAAAGACAACTTTTTAATGTCTCCAAAAGTAAAAAAATTTCATGAAAAAAATTAGGACCCGCGCCTGATAGGAACAATCGGTGAAGTTGAAAAAAATATAGAAAATGATTTTTTTATGCGCACATAAGCAATGTCCACTACTTCAAAAATTTTTTTTTTAAAAAATGTTGCAAAAATTTATTAGTCATTATTTTTCATAATATTGAAAAATTTTTAGGCGGAAATTTCGCCCGATGTGGATGCTTCACCGGGTACGGCATTCGAAGTGCGCGCTGACTCTTCGAGTGCTCTTATTGAGTATTTGGACCCACGCGTGAAGTTGAAGCCTGCCACGCGTCATCGACGCGCGAATTTCGATTTCAAGGTTCAAGGGGAATATCAGAAAATAGCCAACACTCAGCGCGCCAAAGCCAAACTCGAACAACTTCAATCAGAAATAGCGCTTGCCGCTAAACATACGGGTATATCGTCGGCGGTTAAGCTCGCTATTGTGACGCCAAGTGGCGTGGAAGCTTTCGATAGCCATGTGCCAGAAATAGAGTGGTGGGATGAGATTGTGCTGGGACCAGGCAAAAGGTTTTTTTTCATATAATTTGTTTTTGTTATTACGTATATATAATAAATTTTTTTAGATATGATGATATTCCATCTGGTGACAGTAATCCGGAAGAGAGATATGCCGAAACCATTACAAATCTTGTGGAACATCCTATTCAGTTGAAACCGCCAGATGAGCCTACACAACCTCAATATTTAAAGGTATTTTAAGCGTTTTTTTTAATTTATTGATTTTGTGTTTGAGTAATTATTGAAGTGTTTTTTGGTTTAGTTAAAAATGTATTTTTTTTACAATTTAAGGCCTGTTTGACGTCGAAAGAACGACGAAAATTGAGACGACAAAACCGTCGCGAGTTGTTGAAGGAGAAAATGGAGAAAGTGCGATTGGGCTTAGAACCAGCGCCGGAGCCGAAGCTAAAGATCAGCAATCTGATGCGAGTTTTGGGTAACGACGCCGTACAGGACCCAACGAAAATGGAGGCTCACGTCCGCAAGCAAATCGCCGATCGTCTCCAAAAACACGAACGCGACAACAAAGAGCGCCAATTGACGGACGAACAGCGCGCGGAGAAGGCCGCGCGAAAAATCGCCGAGGACACGTCATTGGCCGTGCACGTAGCGATTTATAAGCAAGTTTTTTAACTGGAGTTTTGGCCAAAAACATCGGAAATTAGTAGGTATTTAGGGTACTAGATTTTTAGGTACATAGGTGCTAGTTAGCAAATCCTAGTAAGCGGTTTAATTTATAAGCAAGTTTTTTAACTGGAGTTTTTGTTTAAAACATCGGAAATTAGTGAGTATTGGGTATGGATCTCTGATTTTAGGACCGGGTTATTATTTACTCATTTAGTATAGAATAGGTTTAAGTTGCAATTTAAACCTAATAGAATGCTAATGATTTTTGCTCACTTATGAAAATAAATTTTAGAGTAAAATCGTTGGCAAATCCTAGTAAGCGGTTCAAAATACACATGAATGCGAAACAACTTCAAATGACGGGAATATTTCTTACTTTGGACGATCTTAACGTCATTGTCGTCGAAGGAGGTATTTCAATTTATAAATGCATTCTTGAAAATAAACTTTAACGAAAATCCTTTTAAATGATTTATTTTTTGAAAATGAGCTTCAATTATCGTATATTCTTATTACGAGGGAACACGGACGAGCACAATATATATGTAGTATTTGTAGATGAATTTTTCAGGACCTAAGCAGCAGAAGTTCTACGAGAATTTGATGATTCGGAGAATAAAATGGGCGGACGAAATTGCGGGCCAAAAGAAAGAAATTAGTCGAACGAAGAACGACCAAGGCGAACGAAATGAATGTTCGTTGGTAAGCTCGTGTTTTCAATAATTTTTATAATTATGTATTTATTGTAATATTAATAATTATGTATTTATTTTATTATTAATAATTCTGTAAAATTGCTTTTTTATGTATTTATTTTAATATCAATCATTTTGGAAAATTGCTTTTCAGATCTGGAAGGGCATCGTCCAAAGACGTGCGTTCGGCGAGCCGAAGTTCGTAGCCGCCAACAGTCATAAACACGCTCGTGAAATTCTGGACAAGCAAAGCGTGGCACATTACTGGGATTTGTGCTATAGTACAACCGTTCTACTCTCCTCCGATGACTGATATAACTTTCTTAGTTGCGTACTCAGCGTTCTTGTTTTGGAACCAATTTTTTAATGCGAAGTGGTTATTCTCTGAAAATTATATTTTCCGAGAAGAATCTGAATACGCTGCCAGCACATACATATTTTTGCTGAGAGTTGTGTTGTTGACTTTTCTTTGTTACACATAAAAATGTACGTTTTTGGATTTTTTGCGAATAAATATGATATAAAAATGACGTTGAACTCCGAGGTTGAGATGCCGTAAATATAAAAATTCCACAATTACCTTGAAATTTTTTTATCAAATGTTTGACGTATTGGAAAATTTTGTATAGAATTAAAAGAATTTTAGAAATGATTTGCGTTATTGGCAGACCTCTAGGTCGAGCCGTTTTAACGGGCAGAACGGGGATTAATGAAGCAAAGAATCAATTTTTATGTAGAAAGAATTTATCGACGAAACAGATCGTCTATGAGGAGTGGGGCGACCCTGCCAAGGTGTGTTCACATTTTATTACATAGGGAAATTATTCATACCAGGGGTGTAAAAATTAAAAAATTCAAAAGGTTTTCTTTCGATTTTCGGAGTTTCAAAATTTACTTTCGTTACACCCCTGATGCGTAAGAATAAAATTTTGAAGCTAGATCGAACATTGCTCAGTATGTTGGGTTTTGGCCTCTCCCACTTGTGCCAAATTTAAATTCTTACAAAAGTCGATAAAGTTTAAAAAAGACAAGTACAAATTTTATTCCTTGGCTTTGTAATAAACAAAACCTGAAACTAAATTAACAAACAATATTTAAAATTTATAGCTCAATATAATTAATTATGACTATGTATTTAAAGTTATACTCTTTGCAATACAATCCCGTGTTGTTTTTAGGTGTTAAAAATGAAAACCCGAGAACTGGATGCCGATTCGTTGAAGGCGAACGAGGTTTTGGTAAAATGGCAAGCCGCGCCCATAAATCCAGCCGATCTCAACCAAATCCAAGGCGTCTACCCGGTGAAGCCCCCCATTCCCGCCGTCGGCGGCAATGAGGGGTGCGCTCGAGTGGAGGGGATCGGTGCCGGTGTTACCGACTTGGCGATTGGTGATGTCGTCATTCCGGCTCGTTCCGGATTGGGCACGTGGAGTGAGTACGGTATACATTCCACTGTCGAACTGTATCGCATTGACGCGCATTTGCCGTCCGTGGTAGACGGTGCGACATTGCAGGTGAATCCGTCCACTGCCTATCGAATGCTTCGCGACTTTGTTAAGTTGTCGCCCGGTGATTGCGTTGTTCAGAATGGAGCAAACTCCGCCGTCGGACGATATGTTATTCAGGTTTGTATGATATGCTAGGAAAATTTGCAAAATAATTCATTTTTTATGTTTTCTAAATCCAAATATGACTAGGCTTAGCCCGGGAAAAGGGAGAACTTTTTGTCACAACAGCGTGCAATTATCTGCTTATCGAGTGATTATTTTTTTAAAACTTTTTTAAATTTAGATTTGCAGGAATTGGAATTTAAAGTCCATTAATGTTGTCCGGAATCGTGAGAAAATTGGCGAACTGAAACAGGAACTAAAAGAATTGGGAGCTGATCAGGTTTTTACCGAGGAAGAGGTGCTTGAAAATTTCATTCTTTGTATTTATTGTTCATTTTATTGCGTTGTACTCCAACAATAAATCGTAGCGCATTTAGTTTGCCAAAGCGGCGCGCGATCTGACCGACGTTCGATTGGGCTTCAATTGTGTGGGCGGGCGGAGTAGTCTCATGCTGGCGCGGACGTTGGCACACGGCGGCTGCCTCGTCACCTACGGCGGAATGTCAAAGCAGCCCGTCCAGGCGCCGACGGGACCCCTCATCTTCAACGATATTTCGCTGCGTGGCTTTTGGATGTCGAAGTGGTACGATATTGAGGCGAACGGAACTGTACGTTTTTATTTATTTTATTTTACATATACGCTTAAATTTTATAAACAAAATGTATGCTTTCAGCAATTGTTTTTTTGAATGCCGAAGTGGTATTGGGTTTGAAATTGGAGTTAATTTTTGATTTATTGAGGTTTAAATCATTTGCAGGAGCGTAGAGATATGTACAGTAAATTATTTGAATGGATGAAAGCGGGAAAATTGAAAACTCCTCCGCTTTTGGAGCGACGTTTTGACGAGAACTTCGTGGACGCCTTCGCATCAACCGAGGCGGGAGGAAAAAAACAAATATTTATATTCTAGGAAATATCACTTTTATTCTCGTTATTTGTTAGTTCATAATTTTTTCGAGCTAAAGAATTATATAAGTTTTAGTTGAAATTGAATTCAATTTCAATCGTTTTTGAATAGAGATTTTTAAATAAAATAATTAGATCTTAATGACTGTACATTCGTTTTTATTGCTTGGCTTGAATAAATTATATTAATTTTTTGTGTGGACAAACAATGAGAAAAATTTCATTTTATTATGGAAACAAAAAATGACTGACCTTTATGTATATATACATATATAAATTTGAAAGTACCTAAAAATGATGTGTTTGCACATTTTTGACTATTCATTGTCGTCAATAAAATCGAAAACAATGAGAAACAACGTTATCTTTTAAAGTAATTTTGTTGTTGTTGCTGTTGTGGTGATGGATTGTTGTTTTTGGCTATAGGCTTGAAGGCTTTCGGCGACGAAGTGAGAAACGCGAAGTTTGGCTTCATATTGTTGGACACGTTTTCTGTAAATTTTTAAACATTTTATAGTCAAAAAATAAGAAATATTCTATTAACTCTCCCGCAATACTAATTTCGATAGAAAGAGTCACCAACATTTTGGTGGAAAAAATGATTTACCTGCTTGAGAAACGCCTAGAATAGAGGATACTGAATGGGCCACTTTCGGCTTTTGATTGTGTTGGAGAAGACTCATCGCGTTGGCCGCATTCGAATTCGCATAAGACGTTGTAGCCAAATCGAAATTTGTGGGGTTGGAATAGTCCAAAAATGGAAAGCCCACGTCCGCCGGCAATGTTTGGAAGTTTGAGGTGGTTAGCTGAGGCGTCATTCCCTTGAGGATTCCGTTCATTGCTGCTGCGATGTTCGCCGTCGTCACGCTCGAATTTGCTTGCTGCGCAAAGAAGCTAAGCGGCGTCAGCGGATTTACCTAGAACATATGGAACAAAATGAATATGCTAACCAATTCAAAATATTGATCAAATTCATAAAGATTTTCCTATTGCCTATTTCATTCCCTAGTAAGATAGAAGATATCCAACATTTTTATATATTTTTGGTAATCTAGTAACTGTTTCTGCCAAAAAAGAGTGCAAAGTTAATTAGACTTCTTTCCTGACCAAAAATAAGATTGCGCAATTCACCCCTCTCTCAAAAAACTACTATTATTTACCACAACGAAAACAACAAAGCTAACTATTTTTTGTGCACAAAACATCACATTTTTCTTTGACAAAAATGCGATGTTTACAAACTCCAAATCAAATCGAAGGATTAAAAGGTTGCAATTTAAAGGTGTTTTTTTAGATAAACGCCACCTATCGAGAAATATTTGTTTGAAGAATGCCGCTCCTCCCGACAATAAAATGTTTTCATTCCACATTTTTCTTTAGAAACCATGTCTTAACGAGATTGCGCAACTCAACATTCACACCATCACAAAAACAAACATTACTCGGTGCTTTTTGTTGTTGGTTTTTTTAACGGGAGAAAATAGCGCCAATTTTCCATTTTTTTGTATTAAGGAAGTTCAGAGTGGGCCGTCCGAGAAAAATGAAGAATTTTCTCTCCCACAATTCTTTCAATATTCACACCTTTTCGTCCACTACTCTTTTCGTTTTGGGATTAGCACTGCTAATTACGCTGTAGGATATGTTTGAGAAAAAAAAACTACACAAAAATTTTGCGAATTAAAACAATCGCTTACCGGTTTTGGTTTTGGCAATTCGATTGCATCGCATTCGGCCATCGATTTGGTTGTTTTAGGGAATGCGTCGAAATTTGTTGGATTTCTTGAATTGACCGCCGTTGACGCATTCGAAAATTTTTGACGTTTGTGTTTCATTAATTTGTTCGAGAAGAACTGTGTGTGGTTCTCCTTATCTTCGTTCTCAATTTCATTATTTAAGAAGCCACCACCACCACCGTTGTACTTGTTGTCATTCGTCTGCGTAAAGGATTTTGCGGTGGAATGAAGTCGCTTTCGAACAAATTCTGCCATTTCCGCCAGATAATGGATGGATGAGACGGAGGAGGCGGATGGCTGCGATAACGTGGACGAGAGGGAGGACGACGAGGAAGATAGAGATCGTGAAATTGGCGATAAATTAGCAAATGTTTCCCTAAACAGTAACCATTACATACATATGGAAAAAAATTTAATCGTTTGTTTTGAGCGTTATAAACTCTGATTAAAAATGCTGATAGAAAGGAAAATATAGGAATACTTTTTGAGTTTGTCAAAAAAAATTACCTTGAAATAGACGGTTTATTTGAAAAGGCCGGCGGCAAAGGCGGTGTGAATTTGTTTTCGGTTAAAATGTTATTGTTATTGTTGCCAAGAATCTGTTTATGCTGCATTTTTGGCGCTCTAAATTTCCTAAGATCCTGCGCAGACGCTGCCGAATTGGTAGTAGCGTTTGGCAACAAAGCGGTGGAATTCTCTTTTCTCGTCGAGTCCGAATTTTTATTCTCAGTGTTTTTGCAGACATTAATGGCCGACAAACCGATGCGTTCCAAGAACCGTCGCATACTCAACTCGGCGCTTATCGCTGACGCTGAAAAATGCTTATCATTAAACGTGAACGTGATCGTAGTCCAAAAATGCAGAAATTTAAATGGTCAAAAATGTATAGTGAAAAGAAAAGTATCATTCAAAAATATACCGTCCGGTTCAGGACCACAATAAACGAATAACGGGATTTTTTTCGTCCCAAAAAGATAGTGAACTTTTTTAATGAGCTCCATTGCTACGAGAACATTAGCAATATCGTAAAGTCGACGACATCGGCCTGAAAATTTTGTTGGCTTTACTTTTAACAACTTTCTTTACTTTCAGCAAAAACTTTTAGTTTTAAATTCGTTAAAAAATACTTCGATCGGGCGGTGTGAAGTCTTCGCAACCGGGATCTTTGATGAGTACCGTACTCAACACGTCCAAGCTCACTCGTCTTTTGTCCTAAAACACTTCATCGTTTATTTCTTTCTAACGCCACCAGTTAAAGCTCAATTTTTCTCAAAACTATTATTAACTAAATCGATACCGGATCACAAAGTAGCATCATCAAAAAGCGTCTACACAAATGGACGAGAGAATTTTTTCCCGAATTTCCGCGCTCAAAATTCTCATCGGAACTTGACTGACTCGCTGGTTTCGGTATTCCCATGTCCATTGAAATTGTGTCCGTTGATGTATTGAAAGAATTTTCTGAAGAATATGTCCAACTTTCATTGCCGAATGCATTGAAACTTTTCTGTGAAAGTAACGAATCATCTAAAATTTTAGTAAATCCATTTCATTATTGTTGCAGTTATTTTAAAAGTTGAAAAATTAAACTTTTTGTGTTAAAGCTATTTTTTACATAAGAAAACTGTACTTACCTTTAGTACTATCGCAAAGTGAGCTATTCGACGGTGTTCGGCTAATGGCGCTGGAGCCATCCATCATCAAATTGCTCGAAGACGTAGAAATTTTTGGTCGAATATTTCCAGAGACAAAACTTTTGCGAACTGAAGAAAGTTCAGTGAAACTGCACATTGCGTGCTCAACTCGCCGAATTTTTTCCGGAAATTTTGCCTCTATTGCCTCTTTCTAAAATTTCAACCTTTTTTAGCCAAAAATTAACTTTTTAATTTCTTTGCAGAAAACTTCGAAATAAAAATACCTGAAGCGCGTGCATGAGTTGCGGCAAAGCTGAAAGTCCGTGCCATTTGTAGAAGCTTTTATTCGTCTTACTCATTGCCTCAAGTGCTTCCATCACATTAACAATATCGTAAATTCGACGTTTTTCCACTTCTAAATAAAGCAATTCTCAGTGTTATGAATAAAAAACTTGTAAATCTTTTTTAGAATAATTTTGAAGGTTCTTTTTTTCAAATTTCTTTATTGAAGTTGGAAATGTTTAACGGTGAAATACTTACTCATTTTCTTGGCAACGCTTTCCAAATGTACGTCGTTGGCTGAGGCGGTTGACAGTTCGCCCATCGTCAAAAGAAAGCGCTTACACAAATTTCCCAATGATTTTTCTTTCCGAGGCGGTTTCGCTTTCGTTGACGCTTTTCCGCCAGCTTCAGGTAAGTCAGACGTCGCAGTTACCATGCCCGATTCCTCGGTCTCACTCTCCGCATCATCATTACTCGCCGTATTATCACAAACGGTTCGGGCAGCATTTTCCAAATTTTGGAAATGCTGAACGCCGTGAGCAAATCCATCTGTTGACCGCTGATTCTCGGATAATCGAATATCAAGCGGAGGTGTACACAAAAATGAAGAAGAATTTTGAAAAGTCGAGAAATGATTATGATGACTAGAGCTGATTAGAATTGTTTCGCTAACATTTTCATTTCTGTGCGTTGGGGAGACAAAATTCGGAATTCGGGAGATTGCCGAATTCTTGAAACTGATCCCAAGTGAATCTGGTGAACCTGCGCTACGATTCGAAGTATTAGAACTACATTCTGGCGCATTTAAATTACCGTAAGTGCAATTATTGTATTGCACATCTTTAGCCTCCTCGATCTATAACCAATTTGTAAATTATTTAGACGAAGTTTTTGTCATAGCATAAAATTATTATAAATGTGTTTATTATACGCACAGCTTCAAGTTAAAAACATCCCTTATATATAAAAAAGTAAAAAAAACGCCTGAATACTAAATCTACAAAAAATTTGTATGAAGTCTTTTCTTCAATAATTCAACCTGTATACTACAAAAATACTTACGTTAGCATTAATTTCAGTAGACGAGTCGCATTCAGATTTTTTGAAGTTAGAAAACAAATTTCTCCGAGAAGATTTTGTAGAAGGGCTATTCAAATTGCAAGGTCGTGAATAAACTGTAGAACATGACGCATTAGACGGAGAACTTGAAGTCTGACTTTTGACAGACTTGAACGGAGACATTCGACTAAACGTTGCAGTAAGACAGTCTAAATTATTTGCAATTGTTTTTATTGTCATGGGCACTGTAGTTACATATTTCTAACAGATCTATAGGACATCCAACCACTTTCAATATCGACCCTAAAGATTAATGACAAACTTTTGCGGCTTGGAGATTTCAGTGCAGGCACAGAATTCTCCTTATTTTCGTCATCGTCGTCCGTTGAACAAACGTCAATAAAGTCATTTTCGTCTAAGGGTTTGCTTTGGAAAGTATCACCGAATAACCGGTTGGTATGCATTGTATTATTTGGAATGATAGCTAGTGAAAATATCTATAAACTTGGTTTCAAATTATTACACAAAACATTAAAGATAAAATAATGTTAACAAAAAATATTGGTTTACAAATTTCATTGCATAAATGAAATATTTTACATACAGAACAAAAACCTAAATTTACACTGAATATGTTTTGATTAAAAATATAAGCACAAAAAATCAAAATTTGAATTCATAACTTGAATTCACCCAAAAAATAATAGAAAGATTGCCCTCTCGAATGCTTTGCAATAAGCATTTGAAAATGTTAGAAAAAAAGGCGGGGCGTGGAAAAGCGTCTTTTCCTACATATAACATCGAAAAACCCAATTCCAAAAATATAATATAACACATTGCAAAAATTTTCTATGCACACTTACAATCTTAGAAAGAAAGAAAAAAGACGAAGGAAGAAAAAGAGGAGGGAGGAAAATTCAGTGGTGATATCAACACGACGTTTTAGCGCCAATTCTCCCTCTCCCGCGCCTAAAATCATTTTTTTCTTCGGAATTGAATAACAAATAAAAAAGGCTAATCACATGGAACACCAAAAACAAAAAAGGTCCCAAAATTTGGCGCAAAAAGTATCGATGAATATTTGTTATTCCCCCATAATGAACATAAAACTTTGAAAATCATAAGGCCTTATAAGGCATCAGTTCTTCCTTGTCTCACCTTTTAAATTGAATAAAATGTTATAACAGATCAGTTCCAGCCTTATAGAAAGTCAGTCAATACGTATCCAGTACTGGATACGTATTGACCAAAGTACTGGATACGTATCGACTCAGATTCTTTTCCTTTCCCCAAACCGCATACACTTCGAATTTATGTTTATAGATACCACCAAGGCATCAATACATTCAATCGTTACCAAAATGACACAAATTGGAATATTATCTTTTATATAATATTACTAAAATAATTAAATGTACGGTATATAAATGCATCTTCAAAACACCGATTATAAGTTTAATTCTTTAGGTAACAAGGTTAAAAATCCATGAATAGGAAAATTTTTGACACATTGCCGTAAAAAGTTACGCTTAATTATCATTGCAAAAAGAAGATTTTTCATTCCCTCAGGCTGAATTTGCCGGAAAGCCATGTAAAATGCCAATATAAGAAAAAATAAGAAAAAGTTTGCAAAGGTCAGCCAACTTTCAGAATTTTTCTTTTATGCCAGAAAATAACACATTTTGTGTGTTATGTGAGGTAAAATAATACGCACGCATATCAATTGAGGGGAAATTTGGGAAACCTTTATACAAAAATTTCAGAGAGAAAATGGGAGATGACGATTGTTGGGAATGAAGAAGGAAAAGAAATATCATTGCTAGAAATTGTATCTATAGCGCGCCCACAGTAGCTGTACCACTTTTTACACTGTCTCTTTAATGTTGTACATATTTATTTCTTTTTTCCATTTTCAACAAAACGCTATTTTCGTATCACATCCGCTGTTGTCAACGAAGATATACCAATGTTTAGTTTTTATATACCTAATTCTGACAACGAAGATACAAAAATCTTTTTATATACCCATTCTTACTTTAAAACTCCTTCTAAAATATTTTTAAACGTTCAGATACGATATCAAAATGATGCGTTTTGTCCCACTTTTTTCGAATTGTTCAGAAAATGAGAAACAATCAATTATTACAAATTTTTTGGGAAACAATCAATTATCACAATTTTTTTGAACCAATTTCTTTCGTTTCACATTTCATGGATGTACATATAATCGGTTTTTGAAGCTAAAATGCAAAATAATTATAATAATTGAAATTTCCTGTTAAATTTAGCTACAAAGACTAGGGTTGACAAAATGAAATAATCAAGAATGTCTTTATGCACACAACAACATACCGTAGATAAAAAATGTTTTGTTGAAAAATAGAACGACTTCCTTGCCAAAATTTGATCTTTTTCCTCGTAATACAGTAAAACAAATATTTTGTGTGGCAGTGAAAATGAAAGATTTTCTTATCGATAAGGAAATGAATAAGCTGAATTCCTTCGATAAACAAACAGATTATTCAAGCAAATAAAATACACATGAAAATTTATCTACGCCCTGATCAGACTTCTGTCAAGAATATCATACATACTTTTGGCGAGAAAATTTCATTTCGATAAGCAAAAAATAAGAGGAAATAATTTTTGGCGCCAAACTAGCGAGAAATCAACAACACGAACAAGACCAACGCAAATCGACCATATAATTGCTGTTATGACTTCTTTTGCTCGTATAATTTCATCTATATACTATTTTTAATTTCTCGTTTACACGCATATTTTGTACAAGTAATAATTTTTTAATGAAATCTTTGATGCGGTATTTTTTACCACCATTTAACTAACTTACAGATATTTTTTAATGTAAGAATTAGTTCAAAAAAATCTTTTGATTTTTCAAAAGAATGTTAAAAAACATAAAATTAAAATTTTTCGTTAAATTTTCTTGCTACAAAAAAAAGAAAGTTAATTTTAAAGTTGGAACCTTCAGTTTTCGTTTTTTAGTAAAAAATGTCACTTCATAAAATACGTTTTTGCTTAAAAAAGATAACAATTTTAAATGTGTATTTAAATATTTTGAATAAACCGTAGTTGTGAACGCATTAAACTTTAATAAAGAAAAATAATCATCTCATCTGCGATTAAATTCGGCATCCATAGCAAAACTACAATGACAAATAATTTTGACTTAATTTATAAAGTTAGCAAAAATTCAATTTAAAATTTTAATTATTAAAAGGAAATTTAGTTTATAATATCTCACATCTTTTTAACGAACTTTATTAAAAAGTGCACTTTGTCGTACAGGAAACGCAAATAATCTTAAAATTTTTGAATTCTTGCTCATTGACAGCACATAACAAAATCAAAATTTGATTTTTTTACAGAAATGTTTCCATAGATATACATATTTCTCGAAATTTTGCCATAATATTTTTGTAATGTTCTTTTCATAATGCTTCATTTCATAAAACGACGCCAATTTTCAAATTAACAAACGCATATTTTCCATTTTGCACAGAAATTTAAGCGACAAAAAAATCTCAGAATCGGCTGGTCTCAGAAATCTTCAAATTAAAATATTTACATTTGCAAAAAGCTCCGACAATCTACATATAGTAAAAAACGGATACCAATATAATTACTCCAGAATGTATTCAATTTTTATGTATGCTCACATTTCAAAATATGTGCATCAATCTATTTATATGCAAAAACGAAAATATTCCAATTTTCAAAAACGAATATTTTTTAACACCACAACAAAGTGGTCGAAATAAAATTCAAATTAATTTGTAATTATTTGTTAATATTATTTAAATGTGATCGTTCATTTAATGTTTATATTTTTCGCTTTATAGCTCAATATTTATATTTTGTGAAAAAGACTACATAAAAGACTAGAAGACAACAGCAAGACGGCACACCACCAACATTAGTGAAACAAAAACGGTCTAACATTGGAAGGAAAATGAAAAAAAGAAAAATCAACGATGGCACAAAAAATTTGGCGCCCTTTTTTCCCATCAATGCCAGCAAAAAATACGATGGAAAACGGCACATTGCGACAATGAAAAATTCACAAAGCAGCAGGAAGAAAAGATGGGAAGGAAGTGAACAACCAGCAGAATATTTTTTAATGGCAATGCCGGCGTTATGGTTGAGATGAGTGGTGCCATTGCCATCACCGGTTTTTAATGCTACCGTCGATCTTTTCTTCTATTTTTCTTCTGTGCTATTTTTTACGATAAAGCGCGGGAGATAGCAATAAAATAAGAGTAAAAAAAGTGACAACCAAAAATCGAAATGCAAAAAAATTAGCATTATAAAAGCGCGTAGAAGAAAACGCCAAAAATGCAGTTTCCCTCCGCTATTGTTTGGGAGAAAAAGAAATGCCAATGTGAACGATAAAGATCGCTTAGAAAAAATTTTTGGCGCCGCAACTCTCCGCCCAATCAAATTAATGACAGCCTAAATTTGTTTGTTTCGATTTTATTTCAAAAAATATTTGAAGCAAGTTTTGCACTATTTGATTTACCATAAGATTATATCTGTTTGACGGTTATTACAAGTGGCAGAAAGTTCAATCAGCAAGTAAAAAAAGTACTTTTTCCTCATAAAAAATATTTTTAATGTAATGTCAAATAAAAATTTCAAATTACTTCTTAAAATTTATACACATGCATCCCAACAAAAATTAAATAAGACTACTACACGTTGATTTGGTTGGTTGACGTTGAATTAACTGCATCCACCTCAAAAACTGGCACGGAAATCGGCCCTTTATCTAACTCCTTTTGTTCCAGAACCAATTCTCTTTGTTCCTACAAAATTTTTAAATTGCTTGCTACAAGCCCTAACCGGTTGATCACATTTAGTGAATTTTATGTACAAATTATAAACATTTTAATTTTGCCACTAGCAATTCCCATTCATATGAAAAAATTAGAAAAAACATAATAAAAACAAAGTAAAATCCCCACCTTTCGCCAATGAACAGGATTGAAAATTGTGTAGCAGCCCTTCTCGTGGCTCACGTTGTTTTTGTCGAACGAACGATTACTTGAAAACGGACGAATCAAAAGTGGTGCGTGTGTAATCCAAACCCGATTCGTCTTATGGAAACGCCAATCACGTTGATATCTTAAATTGGCAACATAGTCAGTGTCGTTTCGATCAAGACAAATATTAGTTTTTTAACCTACAACTCAGAGGCCGCCGCTATTTGATACACTTCTCCAGGATAATTGTAGAACAAATAGAAGAGAACATCATCCGAAAATTTATTCATTTTGACTTCCGGAAGTTTCTCGCGAACAGTAGCATTTGTCAAGTATTCGGTAGGTGCATTTGCGTCCAAATCTTGAATTTTACAAGGACTATCACCCCACGGCCCAACGAATGTTTTGTGAAGATTGCATCTATTTTTTTTAATTATTAGGCCAATTATCTACCACTCAAATTATGCAAAAAAATCGACATTTTGAATATTATATCGCCAAAACGTGCAAAAAAGATTATTTTGAGCTGTTTTAAAGCGTTAAGAAAAAATGTAATATTTTCTAAAGAATATTTTATTGTGATTTTTCGAATTTCAAAAAACCAAATACCAACTTTTTGGCAAAATCAATTCCACATTTGGAATAAGCGAGAAGTTGTTCCAGAAAATACAAATATATAAAGTTCCTAGGAGCTACATAAAACTTTTTTTATTTCCTAAAAATTATCTTACCTTGATGAGCTCAAATTCAAGCCGAGAGAAGTGAGGTCGTAGCCAAGCACCAATCTGAAAAGAGCTGGATCGCTCTCAATTTTGTCTAAAAATCTGAGCAAGTGAGCTATTCCATATTCATCCGATAAAATACTAGGAGAAATACTTCGCGTCGTAATACTTTTCATTCTAAATTCAAGCTCATAGCAGATTAACGTTACTATAACATATTCATATAAAAACAAGGGTATAATTAACCTATACGGTCGCCACCTGAAATCGCCCAAAAAGTTTTATCACAAAAATCGGCTGATTTTGTATTTTAATATATCTATCACAAAATAAAAAATTGTCCAGTCTAAACCAAAAAATTCTTATGTTTTCTGATAGCCAGAGTCCGCCGAATATAACATGAAGATAATCCCTAAGCTGAACAAAGCTACATGCGTCCAAAAAGTCAGCTTTGGGAGAACACACATTCTGATTTCAGTGATTATTTGGGTATAATTAACCTATATGGTCACCACCCGAAATCGCCCAAAATTTTCTGATCCGAAGTGTCAAAAACCACAGGGAGACCAAGGTATAATTTTCGAGAGGTGCAGCTTAAAATACCAAATCAGTTATATTAACATTTTACAACAATTGCTGATCGCAAAGCTTTGAAAAATCTTATATCACATTTATATCTACATTTACAAATATTTACAATACCATATACATTTTATCATCAAAATTATTATTATAGCCCAAATTATTCATTTTCACCATGGAAAGAAAACCTAAAGAAAAACGTACTGTATCATATTTTTTTTAATTTTACGATGTTTTTGAGTTGGGTAAAAGACCATAATTCGGACTATAAACTTTATGATGATAAACGCGCATTCAATTTCCCGAGCAAGGCGCCTCGACGACGGCGTTGGATGGCGTGCGTGGCGCGCTTTCGGAGGCCTTCCTGAAGCGCTCATTGACAAGTTCTGTATAGTCATCCACAAATTTGGAAACGTCGACCGAAGATACTACCTGTAATGCAAATAAATTAGTCGCCCTTTCCTTAAAAATTTGCGCGATTATTTTTTTAATTAAAATTTGCGCTTTTTTTCTTAAAAACGGTCGCAACAAGCTATAGTTTTTTTTCTTCGAATTAACATTTATCTACTCGGAAATGCGTTAACTTTCTTCCTTGTAAAAAATGTTTGAGAATTTTTATATTAAAAATTCAAAATTTTTTTGTCCTCAACGCTTTAGAGCCGAGATATGACCGTTTGAATATTTAGACTAACGCGCGAAAAATTTCTTGACCCTTTAACTCACAGCCATATTTAAACAAATCTATTTAGAGAAAAACCGAAGAATATTTAACCTTTTTTGACGTTATATAAGCGAGAATGGCACGATGGACGTATAAATATTGCAAATCCGTCTGACAGGCCATATAGCGGGCAGAACGAATGTTCTTTACAGTGTTGTAAACACTCAGCTCTTGCCCTGCCAAAAGCGCACGAAGTGACGCCTCGATGGCTACAATTGTTCCGGTTCGTCCTACTCCTGGAACAATGCAAAAAAATTATCAGAAAAAACGATAACGTAATTATTAATATCATTAAAATGAACAACACCTTACAATTAATAATGTCATACTCAAAATTAGCAAAAACATATCGAAAGTGCACCAAATTTAAATAAACCACCTCAACTTTCTAACTCTTCATGTGTAGATAAAAATTCAAAACCTGCGGAACAATGAACCACCAATGGCGAAAATGTTTGAGTCCTCACAATGGCGCGAATTGCGCCCGTGGCACTAAGCGGTACACTTTTGTCTGGCCACCCACTCCACAACACGTGAATCACTACATGTTCTCGATCCGTTCCGTCTTGCGACTTCCCTAGAGTTGTAGTCGGTTA
>SAUE01000330.1:13738-24832 GCA_009724625.1 Deladenus siricidicola | reverse complement strand
ACACACACACACACACACACACACACACACACACACACACACACACACACACACACACACACACACACATACATAATACATATGTACTGTACCTGCATATGTACCCCGCATGAATGAATACATGCATTTAATTGAGAGAACTAATAATAATAAATTTCAGTTGATATTAGCTGGCGATACGGTATTCTTTATTTTTGCTATTGATTGTGATACGGTAATTGATCATTTTACACACACATATACATACACACACACATATATATATATATATATATATATATATATATATATATATATATATATATATATATATGGCCAACACGACTACGCTGGAGCATGCCGGTGGTGGCGCTGTCGCAGCAGAAGATACGGTAGAGTGCCATCGTTTCTTCGCGCTCAGCAAACGCGTTCCCAGAGGTTTGTTTGTCGTTGGTTTACCGCTACTTTCAATAACGGTATTTTTGGTTACGGTACCCAAGTATTTTGGTGCTACATTACTATAGAAGATCAACATCAAATGGAGATATGAAATGCTAAAGAAATTTGTAAAGCCGTAGCACTGTAGCCCAGTTGGTAAGAGCAGCGCCCGGTTAGCGTGTTAGTCGCTGGTTCGACTCCAGCCAGTGCCAAATATTTTGCACTTCTCAGCAGCATTTCATACATATTTACATAATTTACTCAAATATTCAGTACTTAGCTTAGCGTATAGCGTACGTAGCCATTACCCGGATATAGTATTCGGATTCTGATTACGGTACCCAATTTCGTTGTTACAGTTGTTGTCATGTATGTTTGTATGTATATATAATGTAAAAAGGGTTTTTCTTAGATCAAATTGTTGGATAAGAAAACACGAAAGAAAAAGAAATTTTTGAAAATAATCTTCATTAATGTAAAAAAAGGGGGGGGGTGAAAATGTAAAGAATTAAAAAAAAGAAGATGGATGAGAGAGAGGAGATGGGTTGTTGGCTATCGCTGTGCGCTACCGTACGTAGGTTAGTTAACACAGAGGTTTACCGTATGCACACACAAAATTAATAAACAAAATACGGTATTAAAATTTTTACAGTTTTTACGGAATTACGGTACGCCACTATTTACCGTATTTTCGTGTCGCTGGCAACTAGTAAGTCTACAACTTACTGTATGCGCCGGATGTCTGTAGTATTCATGTGCGCGCATCTTCATTGATAACTTGTTATATGTATGTATATTGATTTTTTTGTGCAGATGTGAAGCGATTCTGCGGCATTTGCCGCCAACACGGCCTGCAGATGCGCACGCGCGGCCACGTGTGCGCGTTCAAAGACTGCGCGTGCGCTAAGGTTTGTGTCGTCTTTTTCTCTCTCGTTCTCTCTTTCTCCTCTCTTTTCTCTCATCCTAGAGATCGGAGTTTTGTCTTGGGGCGCAAGCACTGTCTGTAGGTAGCCTGGCTGCTAATGCGAATGTCGACTTCTTAATAATCTAAAATTTTTGATCAAAAAAAAATTTTTCAGTTTTTTTCTTGTTTTCGTCCGTAATTTTCACAAAATCTTAAAAAACGCGTGTCCCACTCGCCCTATCTGGAGGAAAAAATGAAAAATGAGCAAACTCCGCCCCCCCCCAAACCGCCACTAAGACATTGCCAACGTCATTTTCATTGAACATTTTGTGGCGTGTAAGTGAGACTAGNGGCGGTGACTTTTTCCGCTAGTCTCACTTACACACCACAATCGGACATTGCCACGTAGAGGCAGCGCTTCTTTTAGTTTATATATAAAAGCGCTTCTCAACTTTTTTCAAAAATTGCCTCCGTCTCCGAAGGGGCCAGTATGCAGTTATTATAATTCCTCATCCAATTCTAACGTCATTTCCATTACATTTTTTGAGCTAAATTAATGAGCGGAATTTAGTGCGCGCTGGTGCGATCGCGTCGCCAGGTGATGAGCCAACAGATTCGGCTGCGACGCGCGCAGGACAAGCGCTTTCTGCGCACGAACGAGCCGGCGGAGGCCGACCTCATCCCACTGCTAGCGCCGAATCTCCAGCGCGAACAGTCGGCGACAATTGCGCGCGCCGCCCAGGACGCCGCCGCCGCGTCGCCCCACCTCCACCATCACCATCAACACAACCACCACCAACAGCAGCCGCAGCCGCAGCAGCAGCAGCAGCAACAACAGCAGCAGCAGATAGCAGCGAACGGCGAGTGCACTATGTCTGCTTCCACAGCGGCTGCTGCTTCCGCAGCGACAAATCGCTTTGCGGCAGACGCCAACGCTAGCGCTAGCGGCAGTGTGGATTGCGACGAGGCAAGCGGGCGGATCGACGCGTCGCCCGACGACGCGGCCGCCACCGCCAATGGGTCGTCATCGTCGTTGCTGAAGGATTCGGTGAAGAATATGTGCTACTTTTGCCAAAAGTGCAAGAATCACGGCATTCTCGTCTGGAAAAAAGTGGGTTTCCTACAACAAAAAAATAGCTTTAGCCAGTACATTTCAGTCAGTATTGGGTTATCACAAATTGAGTAAATTTTTTTTGTTTTCTTACAGTAGTTTTTGATTCGTTGATTTTTTCGAGTTCCTACAGTAACCCAGTGCGCGAAACCTATTTCTAGATTTTTTTATCGGGAGCTTTGGAATTCTGGTTGGGGGGGGGGGGGGTAAACTAGGCCTTATCCGTTATAAAAACCGTTATAAAAATTAATATTTTAGATTAAAGCATGAGTTATGTACAGAGAAAGTGGCGCAATGTAGTCCTCTATGTATAGTATTTTTGGCACAACTTTTTTTTACGACGACGTTATCGAATCAATTCTTAAATTTTTTAAATTTTTGATTCCCATACACTAGGGCAACTGTTAGACATCAAATTTTGGTATACATTTGACTATTATGCGTTGTAAACGTTCCAATATTTATCTATATAATGGAAAGTTTCCGGACTATTTTCGAGTGTACGAGAAAGAGTGAAGAATACTTTAGAGAAAGAGAGAGAAAGAGAGAGCGCTCATATTTTTACCCAAAAATGTGTACTTTTTGCTTTACAGTAAACGCAGCTGTTTTCTACAATAAACACAGCTGTTGTTTTCAGTTGCACAAGCGTCAGTGCCCGTTCGTCGAGTGCGACTGCGACAAATGCGATCTGATCGAAACGCGTCGTCGCCTCGACCAGCACATCAAGAAGCGGCGCGCGAACGCAAAACGCGCCGCGCTCACTGCTGCCGACGGCGGCGGCGGCAGCGGCGGCGGCACAGATGATGGTTACGGCGACGAGAGTACGTACGGCGACGCGGCGGCCGCCACCAGCGCTGCCGCTGCCGCCGCCGACGTCGTGCAGATGAAGCGCGCCTGCAGCGACTGCAGCACAACGGCGGCGGACGGCGCTCTCGAGTACGACGGCTACCGTATCTCGGCAACGATGAGGGCGACGACGGCATCGACGGCGGACTCGCCGTCCGTCGCCTCCCAGTTTTCGCCGTCGACGTCCGCGGCGCGCACCAACGAGGACACGCCCTCGCCGCAAATCGGTAGGCGTCGTTTTTTGTGTATGGCTTGTATACATATTTGAATAATTGAATACTGTATTCTCCATAAGTTCTATTGTACAAATGGCGTGTCAGCGCATTTCTACAAAATTTATACTACTATAGCAACTACTGTAGTGATTGCGGTCGTTTGAATTTTGTATTTAAAAAATGTTGTTGTAACAAGAATGATTTCAGAACTACCGTCACCGCCGTTCTCAACCGCTGGCGGCTACAGCCTCTTGTCCCACAACCTCAGCGGCATTCACATAAGTCAGCATACCGTACCGGACGTCACAACAACAGTAAGTGTTATTACACATTGTCAAAAATTTGAAAAAAAATAATTATTAAAAATTAAAAATTTTGAACTTATTCAACATTTCTTTTGCTAGAAATGCATATCTTACGCTTTCATTGATTTGCGTCGTTTTATATTTCGTCAATTTGTAAATTTTTTATGCCGCAAATTCAACGTCGTTTAAAAAAATTCAAAAAAATTGATAAACCTGTATAACATTTTTTGACTTTTTTAAGGTTTTTTTAAACACTTAAAATAAATTTTCGACAAAAAAAGTTAAATAATCAAAAATTTTGAACCTATTCAACAGTTTCGTGCTGGAAGCACTTATCTTATGCTTTTCATTAATTTGTGTGCTTTTGTATTTTGTTAGTTTGCAAAATTCATATGCCTCAAATTCAACGTTGATTAAAATAATTTTTAAAAAATTCAAAAAATATTAAACCTATACAACATTTTTGATTTAAACACTTAAAATAAATTTTCGACAAAAAAAGTTAAATAATCAAAAATTTTGAACATATTCAATATTTTCGTGCTGGAAGCACTTAACTTCTGCTTGGCGTTAGTAAATTTCGTAGAGTTTATAATTTACACATAATTTAGTTTTTGTACTGCAAACGACTTTACGCTCAATTATCAATCGTTTTGATTGGTTTCAAATTTTCAGTCTTGCGAGAGCCGGAAGAAGAGCGTGACGGACGCGGAGGTCGTCGCCTCTTTCCCCTACAAAACCGAGCACAACAACAACAGTAGCACACTCGACGCGATTCTGACGAATAGCGCGAACGCCTACTTGACGGCGAGTTTGAACGTAAATTTGCAGGCTGGCGGCGGCGGCGGTGGAGGTGTGCTGAGTGCGGATCAGATCGGCGCTATGGTTCGACAAATAATTGGCGCGCAATTCGCCGCCGCAGCCGCCAAGGTTACCGACACGCCAGCCAACCAGACTACTACCGTATCCGCGCCATACGAACACAGTAGTATTCTAAAACATCTACATCAGCTGCCGCAGCAAGAGCAGCAGCAGCCGCCGTTGCTGGTACCGTACACTTTGCACAGTGGCGGCGGCAACGCTATTCTCCTCCACAATTCCGCGCAAATGACTACGATAGCCGCTAGCGTAGCGGACGCGCCTCCACTAGCTATCGTAGCGGACGCGACAGACGAGCTGCGAAAGCACAGTATTTCGAGTCACATCGCCTCATCATCACCCACGCTAGTTACCTCATTGCGTAGCGCCGCCGCCTTCGCAGCTGCGCCGGACATTTGCCTACAGACCGTAATGCCGTCGGCAACGGTAACGCCAGATGCAATGGCTACCGTAGTATCGGCGCCTCAGCCAGTACCAGTACAGTGGTCGACGGATCCGATTCTAGAGCAATTGCTGCGAAATCCCATTGCGAACTGCGACAAATTCAACGAACTCCTCCAAATTCAACAGCAGCAGGAAAAACTTCACATTCAGCAACAGCAGCTGTTGGCAGAGCTCCAAAAGCAACACAAATTCTACAATCACCACTACCAACATCAACAACACCAACATCAACAGCAACAGCTACAAGAACAACAACATCAACAACAGATTGATCAAAAAGAACAACAACAACAGCTAAATCAACAGCTGCAACAACACCAACAACAACAGCTTGAACAAGAGGATCAACATCAACAGCTAAATCAACAGCTACAACAACAGCGACAACAGGAGGAACAACAAAGGCTGTCAATACTCCACGACTTTCTCCTTCGACAACAACAACAGCAACAACAACAGCAACAGCAAGAAAAACAACAACAACAACAAATTGAGCTCGACAGCCGACAGCAGACTACGGTACAACAGCTGGAGCAGTTTTTGGCGTTTTTCAATCGAAAATTGCCGACAACCTTACTGTAGACATCGTTTTTCGTTGTTGACGTACATACATAGGCATTACGATAGAGATATGTTTGCGCAAACTACTGTAGACAATTTAAATAGATTACGGTGGTGGAAGTCATTCGTTTATAATGAGGGAGATATGTTTTGACGTTACGGTATATGGCATAAACATTACGGTATTTTTACGGTATTTTTGATTGATTATTCATTTGTACAAGCTACTGCAAATATATATTTTTTAACTACCTTACTCATGCACATACGTACATATTGAATGGATTACCGTAGTCGCAGCTGACTCATCAATTCATCCATTCACATCCGCCACCGTATTCCACGCCAGCAAATGACCTCGCTACCGTAATATTTTTTTTTATACATGTGTTTGCTAGGTTCAAAAAAATCGTTTTTATTCATTTTTTGTCAATTTCATCACATTCTTTCTTTCAACGTTCACAAATGACATTTTTTCTCAAATGATCAATTTCTGAAAATTAAAATTTTTTTCTCAAATAATAACTTTGATATGTTTTGTTAAGACATTTTTTCTCAAACGATAAATTTTTAATTAAAAAATGATAAAATTTATTAAAAAATATGACTGGAAATATTATTATGGAGTCATCGATGATTGACATTTGTCATTATCAGTCAGCGTTCCCAGAAAAGTTTGATAGATTCAAAAAATTGTTTTTTTTAATTCAAAATTTTGTGATTTTTTTGCAAATCCTTTTATTTTATTGCAAATTTCTGTATTATTGCAAATCCCTCTATCATTGCAAATTCTTTTATCATTGCAAATTCCTTTATTATTTATATTTTATTTCATTTTTTTTGCTAATAATTTCAATTTTCTGCCCCAACCAGCGATCCGATTCATATTCAAAGGCCCGGCGAGAGAGTGTGTATGTGAGTGAGAGTAAGAGAAAAATACCAATGTGATAATGAAGAAAAACAAATCTTTTTTTTTGGCTAAACGCGGTTTCCACATTTTTTGATTGTGATTAATGAATTAATTGTAAAATAACTTATAATTATTATTATTATTGCATATGTAATAAAAAATTAACTAAAATAAACACTTTTTATTTTTTTTTGTTTTCGTACAAAATGGGGGCGGGGCGTATCGTATGTTGANGGGTGCCATGGCGGAGAAGCATAGCGTGGCTGGACGTCGTGGCGGAGCAGAAAGTGGGTGTGACGTGATGATGCTGGGGGCTGGGCGTGGTGTGACGCGAGGCTCCGCATAGGGAAAAAGTATGCTTTCGAGCTCGCGAGTAAAGTGTAGCGTGTCCGTGTCACAACAACACTTTTTTCGTGTATTCTAAGTTGTTCTGAAACGATTTTGAGCAAATAAAAAGTTTTTCGATTTTTTACGAAAATTATTTTGTTAATAATAAAATAAAAAATGAATGGATATTTTCAATAAAGGAACAATCTGGGCCGCAATTGTCCGGGCCGCAATTGTCGCAGTGACCATAAATTTTCGTCCAATTTAACCCTATCCATACAAGATTTTTTAATGCAATATAGTCAAAATTAACCCAAAATTTTCGAATTTCAACAAATGTCTTATTTCCAATTTTTTCTATTATATTTTTTTCCTTTCAAAAGCCAAACATTACTACAGTAATCAACACAATCTTTTTCTATTTTTGAACATTCGCAAAAAGCAAAAAAAAATTAAAATAAATGTAAAATTTTGAAAATTTAAATTTTGTACAAAAAATTTTGAAAATTTGCACTTTGCGTGGCATTTTTTGTTAAAAAAAGCTGAAAATTTAAAACTCAAAATTGAGAGAATGAAACCGTTTGACAATTTTGCACTTTGAGCGTAGCGCTTATTTGTCTACAAAAAGCCGACGCTTTGCACAAAATTCAACAACAATTTGCGCAATTGGCATTTCGAACTTTTTCGTCTGAAAATTGTCACTGAAAGACACAATTTGCAATGTTTCTAAATTGGGGGGTTTTTTTTTTTTTAAGAAATTGTCACCCGCTTTTATCTTTTAGTGCAAATTGGCACGCACGACTGAGACACACATATACCACATATATACGGCGCAAATTGGCACGTAGGAAGAAAGCGCAAATTGGCACGTTGTTGAATAACATCAAAAAAAATGATGGTCGAATTTTTGCTCATCGTTTTGCACTTTTTTTTTGTTGTTTGTGTAATTGACAGACAGACGAAAATTTTGAATAAAATTGCAAAAAAAAGAAAAAGTTGTGACGTCTCTCTCTCTCTCTCTCTCTCTCTCTCTCTCTCTCCGTCTCTCTTTCTGTCTCTATGTCTGTCTGCCTGTCTCTTTCTCTCTCTTTCTTTCTCTCTCTCTATGTCTGTATGTCTCTTTTTTCTTTCTCTCTCACTCTCGTTCTATTTCTGTCTGTTTGTTTGTTTCTTTCTTTCTCTCTCTCGACATCGTGTATCGTTACACCTACATATGTTACCCTCGCCCATTGTAAAACTACCCCCAGCGTAACCCTACCCCGGGCTTTGCACATCGTAACACCCTCGCACGCCACCCGCCGTAACCCACACCGCGCCACGCCTACTGTAACATCCTAGCTACCTTCACACCGTTGCACCGTGTTACACCCATCGTAACAAAAAGCTACAGTATACTCATATTAAAATTTGTGTAATTTTAAATTTTTTAAAGGTAATTCTAATTTTTTGCATAAAAATAAAATAAATTGTTTGCAGTTCGGATATTTGTCATTTATTTGTCAATTTTGTTAGTGAACAAATTGAATGGATATTTTCAGTTTCATTTTCATTAATTTGCTGAGATTTTTCACTTCGAAGACCGGCCGCCGGCCACCATAGTCGGCCGCGATTCGTATTGTATCGCACTCGGGCCTCACCGGCGTCGACAATTTGAAGCGCGCCATCAAATAGTCCTCGTTCTCTAAAAGAAATAAATAATCAATGAATGATCAAATAATCAATTTTAACTTTCAGAATTTTGTCGCGAACGGAGAGTTAGCGCGAGATGAAGTAAGAAAAAATTTGTAAACTTACATAATGACCCCGTAGCTTAGTGGTAGCGCTACGGTCCGGTTATTCATGGTCACAGGTTCGGTTCCTGCAGCAGGAAGTCGTTTTATCAATTCTTTTATTAGTTTGATAAACAAGCATATTTTATTCAAAAATTAGACTACCGTTACCTTTCCGCAGGATTACTGTTTTTATTTTTTCTAAGGTAAATTTTTCGTTATTGTTACCGTTTTAATCTCCATTGCTTTCGTCATCTCGACTAAGTTACTGTCATTTTTCTAAGATTACTTTTTCAATTACAAACGTCAATTTTTCCAAGTTTACTACTAGTGTACTACTGGATTGTATACACTGGAATGTAGTACTGTAGCCCCATCTTACCGTCAATGAGCGTTGCCTCGAGGTCGCGATTCGCGCTGAACTCGTAGAAGAGTATGCGGCCGGCGCGCGCGCCCTCAATATCGCGTCGAAAGCTTTCGCCCGGCAGAATGTTGTACTCCTCGGCGTGCGCCGTGCCAATACCGTACATGGCGCTGAGGTGGGCGGCGCTCTGCAAACGTTTGCAATAATATTACAAAACTGAAAACCCACTACTTCGCACGGCGTCGAGTCCCCGCTTATAATTGAATTTTACATATATAAATTGTCCCAAAATTATCCCAAAAAATCTTGCTTTTTTTCTTTGTAAATAATACCACTATTTTAGATTTATTCAAAAGATGAAAATGAACCGACAAAATTAAATTACAAAAATAAAATAAATTTATTAAATATTTATTTCATTTTGGTTTAAAATTGGTTAAATTTTTGAAGTGACCAATTTTTTTGATAATCAAAAATTTTGTCATGTTTATTATAATCTCATTGGCAAGAATTTATTACAGTTATAACTTGGTAACTTTTTTTTCTGCCTACAATCGGGCCTAATCGGTACCAGCTCGGTGACAACCCCGATAAAAATAAATTATGTATAACTAATAAAGTTTCATATAATTTGTTGAGCAAGTTCAAAAACCATTTATTTTCAAAACTTTATTTTCTTTAAAAAAATAAATTATTTTTGATTTTTTTGCATTTTGCAGTCATTTTCTGCAAATTTGCATTGCTGTCAGTGGTGGTTAAATTACGGAAACTGTAAAACTCGCCAATTCGCCGCGCAAATCGCCGGATGTGGACGGTTGCTGGCTGCCGGCGGCATCGCTCGACGCTTGGCGAGATTCCTTCGCTACCGTAATACCACCAGCACCGTTGAACGTGGACGCCGTTGCACTGTCGCCGTCCACCGTAAACAACTCGTCCGGCTTCTCGCCACCGTAGCATTCGGGAATAGCGGAGCGCGAAATGAGTTTTTCGATGTCGCGCGGGCACGAACGCGCTATCAAAAATCGGCGCACCGCGTGCTCGGGCAGCAGAAACGAAAGCATCTAAAGCAGAAAGTATCTAAATAGATATAGAAGAAAGTATAATACATATATCTACATAATAATGATCTATAGAAGAAAGTATCCAAACAGATATAAAACAAAAAATATCTAAAAAGGGATCTATACATAGAAGAAAATATTCAAACAAAAATCTATCGAAGAAAGTATGTATCTAAACAAATATCTATAGAAGAAAGTATCCAAACAGATCTAAAGAAGAAAATATCTAAAAAGGGATCCAAAGAAAGTATCCAAACAAGGATCTAAAAAAGTATCTACATAAAAAAGAATATAGATAAGAATGTATCCCATCAAGATTCTAAAGCAGAAAGTAAGTATCTAGGCGAGAGCAAATTGTCAAATTTACAACAAAAAAAAATCAATATAATCGTCCGTATATCCCAAAAAACTTTTTACTTATTTTGATAGTTTAGTAGTGGAATAGGTTCAAAAAATATTGAAGTTCCATTGATATCCATCCCTTTGTACACATTTCCTCATCGTTATACCTATCAAAGTGTTTTCTTTTCTTTAATTTTTTTGACCTTCAAATTGTTTTTAAACCTATCAATGTGTTTCGGTCGAAAAATAGTTATTTTGATAAACGGTTATGCGTGTCGGTTACTGCAAATTAAACAACAAATGTCAGTTTTGTGTATTTATATAATATAGCCGAGATCGTGGCGCCCCCCCCCCCTATTCGCCGAAAGACAGTTCGCCGAAAGACGATTCGCCGAATGAAAATGGACGATTCGCCGAAAGACAATTCGCCGAAAGATGATTCGGCGAATTTGGTTGAATTTTATTATCAATTTGAAGTTCTTTAGCGCTTGAAAACGCTGCTGAAGTTGCTGCTCAACGAAATGCTTACAATTTTTTATTTAATGTTTACAATTTTTTATTTAATGTTTACAATTTTTATTTTAATGATTACAATTTATTTTCATTTATCCATTCAATTTTTCAAATATTTGGAATATT